>JASEVX010000002.1:17092031-17346307 GCA_031761405.1 Serripes groenlandicus
ATAACAACAGGTGAGGATCCTGATCCAGACAGCATGGCGGTGCCGTACTTGATCTGCATCCTCGCCTGGTCGAAAATGTCCGAGGGGTCGATTTTAAAATGAAGCTGATCATTAAGCGTACATAAAAACATGAACATAGTAGTTTAATATTGTATGCGAAATATTTGTCATAATTTTAATCATTGTAAGGCACCATACAACAAAAAATGTAGTATGTTTAGATGTGGATCTTTTGTCCTAATTTTAAATATTATAAGCACCATATTACAAATGAGAGCGCTAGCTTTCGAAGGCAAATATATACATATATTTTGTGTGCACATACTGACTCATTTTGACACCTCTTCGGCAGTATAAAGTTTTGACATCATTGTGTCAAAACTAGCACTTCACATGTCCTCCACAATGATTTTCAAATCTTTTTCAATTGTATATTTTCAAAAAATCTTTCTATAATTTTTTTCGAAAGAGTTATGTCAACTGCAGATTTCCGGCATGCGGGAAAGCATTTTTCTTACAACATTATGTCAATAGGAGAAATTGCTAGATAAAATAATAATTTCTCCTTTTCCCCACAGTGTTTCCAACTCTTCTTAATTGTTATATTTTCATTCAGGGAGATTTTTGTTCAAATTGTTTTTTAAAGATGTGTTTAAATTCGTCTACTGTGTATTTGTTGTACATGGACAATGTTGTTAAAGGCAATCGACCCACAAAACACAATCATTATATAAGTTAGCTGGTTATATACAGTAAAAATGAATTTGTCTACCCTTCGTCGGATCGTTGAGGTATTTTCACAGATGTCGATATAAGGACGCCATGGTACTTCAATTATCATCGATGTTAACTTCCATGCCCATCTACCTGCGTAACCATGGTGTATATACGAATTAGTATTGCTCCTCTGACGTTATTCCCCCTCCCATCTTCTTGATTGAAGTCGGCAATGACCAATTGCTTGTTTAGCTTGTACTCGGTTTTCGTTGTGCTGACAAAACAATTTGATATTTGTGATATCTTAAATCACAAAGAAAGTTGAAACGCAATATATTTTGTATATTCAATCACAGGTAGTAGTATCGTAAGGAGCTAAAAACATATATATGTATTTCCACATTACACAATTACATTAGAACATTTTAAGTGTAAAAAAACATCCTTATATTGTTTTCGCCATTTCACTATTACATCAAACAGATTCATTTTTCACCTCTCTTATGCTACTAATAGCTGTGTATTCAACGTGTGTTCCATATGGTTAACTAGTTTGTTTCATTTTACTTGTTGAGGAAACATAACAATGCGACTGTTTCTTCACACTTTTTTTTTATAAACAACTCCTGCAATACCGTGCAACAAACTTCCAGAAGTTATTTCCCTTGACCATTTTATATATCACATAGCACAACATAAAAACATTGGTGTTATAATGTTTTCGCCATGTCATTCGATTTTTTTTTTAAATTGACACAATGAGTGTTTGAACTGTGTCACGTTACCGGCGCATTAACAATCAAGTACAGTACGACCTGTTTCAGAACAACATAATACGGATTCAAACGAATTAACATCATCAAAAAACAATATAAATGACCTGTGAATGTTGTCCCACAACAGCATTATGAATAGCATGACGACTACCATCACCATATATTGTACAGTATATTAATAGTTAAATAGTTAATTAACGTATTTCTAAATCCCGTCGTGCTTATATAATACCGCTCTTGAGTCAAGCAGTATGTTGAAGTGTTAACAGGTGATTATGTCTGGTATTATAATAAATAAAGATTATTTACCAGAAATACAACCTTGTTTCCAGGTCGTTCGAATGTATGGAATAGAAAGTGTCAGTGTGCCGTGAAAAGTGAGAGACATGCCTTCCTCACTTCAAAATTAATCATCATTTACTTGACCCCAATTAAACTAAAAATATTACAGTTTTTTAAAGGTGTTGTAATTCCAGATTATAGATAGAATAGTCAAAAAGTTTTAAAAAAAAATCAAAAAGTTGTCTTGATAAATATTAGAAAACATAAATCTGAGATAGGATAAGAGTAATCATTTTCCAGTACACATAGACATCTACATAATAATCGTTTATGCTTCTTTTTGTACTGGGTAGTTCAATACCTGGTTAGACAAATTTTTGTACATTTTCAATTTGTATTTCAATTGACCATTTTCAACATTAACTTTCAAAATAGTTTTTGATTTATTTTATTACTTACTTTTGTTGTCCCATATATAAAATATTTGAAGAATTTAAACATTTCAAAAATGTTGATCTCCGTCTGGAGTTCAGGACCTTAAATTTAAAGATTGTAAATTCACCATCGCAGTCCTGCGGTCAATATATACTGAAACGGTAAAAACGTTTCTCGAACACCAAGGTGAAGTTAAGTTTTCCTTCGCTAAATTTGGAATGAAAGATTTGACGATGTTTGTCCCTTGATTCATACGCTCTAACACATTCCAAAACTAGATTGATCGATTAACTAGGGTTGCGGTTTTCAATAGGTTTTCAGTTATAGTCACAGGGGGGCCAGTTTATCTAGCAAGTTGTTACCTGGCTTTTCACACCAATATGCAATACAACAGTTCTACTTAGCAACTGATGCTTTTCCAAAAAGGCTGAATGTAGAGTGTCGAATGAACTTTTGTCAAACGTCGTAAAGAATATTCTGAGCTGGACTTTGACTCAAAACCGATGGATTGACTTCACTTCTTTCAACTGAGCTTAAGCATATGTACCAGGGTTCGGCGTCCAAAAGTAGAACATTTCAGATCGAGAGGCGGTTGCCCTCTATTTCACTATTTCTCTGTTTCTATGTCTCTCTATAATCTCTCTGTGTATGTGTGTCTGTCTGTGTTGATGTGTGTCTGTCCTTGTCTGTGTCTGTCTTAGTCTCTTCCTCTCTTTTTTCTCTCCTTCTCTTATCTTTCTCTCTCTCTCCTCTTCTCTCTCTCTCTCTCTCTCTCTCTTCTCTCTCTACTCTCTCTCTCTCTATCCTCTCTCTTTCTCTCTCTCTCTCTCTCTTCTCATCTCACTCTCTTCTCTCTTCTCTCTCCCTCCCTCTTTCTCCCTTCTCTCTCTCTCTCACCTTTTTTTCTCTCTCTCTTCTTACCTCTCTCTCTCTCTTCTCTCTCTCTCTCCGCTCTCTCTCTCTCTCTCTCCTCTCTCTCTATCTCTTTCTCCCTCTCTCCATCTCGTCTCCCTCTCTCCTCTCTTCTCTCGCTCCCTCTTTTCTCCCCCTCTCTCTCTCTTTTCTCTCTCTCTCTCTCTCTCTCTCTCTCTCTATATTAATAATATATATCTCTCTTTCTCCCTCTTCCCTCTCTCTCTCTTCTCGCTCCCTCTTTCTCCCTCTATCAACTCTCTTTCTCTCTCTCTCTCACTCTCTTCTCTCTCTCTCTCTATCTCTCTCTCTCATCTCTTCTCTCTCTCTCTCTCTCTTCTCTCCTCTCTCTCTCTCTTCTCTCTCTCTATCTCTCTCTTCTCTTCTCTTTCTCCCTCTCTCTCTATAATACGAACTAAAAGTGACGAACAATGTAGAGAAGGATAAGGCACCACGGATGTGCAGCCTGGCCTTGGTATACAATTATCGCAATGATATATCAATTTGTCCTGCTGAAAAAAAATATATTGTTATCATCATTGATGGTTTGTAATGCATTCTTAATCCTTTATTGAAAAAGTGCTTGTTGCACATTGAAATAAAAGTGATAAGGCACCACGGATGTGTACCCTTGTCTTGGTATACCAATAATCGCATGATATATCAAATTGTCCTGCTGAACAATTGCTTTTGTTATCATCATTGATGGTTTTTAAATGCATTCTTTCTCCTTTATTGAAACTTGCTTGTTACATATTGAAATACAAGTGACGAACAATGTCGATAAAGGATAAGGCACCACGGGATGTGCAGCCTGGTCTTGGTATACACTAATCGCAACTCAGTATATGAGTGATCCTCTGTGGAAACCCACATCAAGAAAAGTGCGACTAGTGTAAATTCTAGGGCAGCCTGTACATCCCGTCGGTGTAACCTGGCTCTGTACTGTTCGCTATTAGTATCTATTAGATCGAACAGCATTGGCAACCGCAGCAGATATTTGTTAAGACTCTCGCTATTGTTCATTTTCAAGAAGCCCCGCTCATATAGTAAATGTTTGTCTAATGTCGGTGTATTGCAGACTATGGGTTACACAATCTATTCGATGCAGCGATAGTTACCATTGACTTTCAACTAGCCTTAAAAAAACATATATCAGAGTATAGGTTCCTTTGGCTAGTGGCATCGTCAGGGCGAACAATTCATCTGTCGTCATTTGGACAAATTGGTTCTGTCCGTCTGATGGCGTCCACTTGGTAGTTTATGAATCCATGCGAGAAGGAAAATATGGGCATAAGCGAATGTGACCAAAAACAATTTCAATAACGTTCTCGTTCAGGATTACAATCCCCCTTACAGCTCTGCTACAATGCTAGATAACTTTACCTTTAACAACCTTGTTATCGTTCCACTCTTAACAACATTGTTATCGGTTCTACATAACATTCCCCATACAACCTTGTTATCGGTTCCTGTTAACATTTCCCTTACAACATGTTATCGTTCCACTCTTAACAACATTGTTATCGGTTCTACATAACATTCCCCATACAACCTTGTTATCAGTTCCTGGTAACATTTCCCTTACAAATTTTGTTATCGTTTATGCGTAACATTCTCCTAACAATTGTGTTACTGTTCTAGATAACATTCCCTTTACAAATTTGTTATCGTTCAGGATTACAATCTGTACAACATTGTTACCGGTTTTGGATAACATTCCTCTTAAAACCTTGTTATCGGTTCTAGATGACATTTCCATTACAACATTGTTATCGGTTAGGGATATCAGCCCCCTTTCAATGTTGTTATCGGTTCTTAATAACATTTCCCTTCGGTTTTGGAAAACATTTCCCTTACATTTTTGTTATCGGTTTTGGATAACATTTCCCTTACAATTTTGTAATCGGTTCTGGATAACGTTCGCCTTGACAACTTTGTTATCGGTTCTGGAAAACATTCCCCTTACAAAGTTGCTCTCGGTTCTGGAAAACATTTCCCTTACAACTTTGTATTTGTACTGGATAACATTCCCCTCACAACGTTGTTGTCTATTCAGGATTACAATCTTTGCAATTTTGTTATCGGTTCTTGCTAACATTCCCCTTATAACTTTGCAATCGGTTTTGGATAACAATCCTCTTACAACTGTGTAATTGTGCTGGATTACATTCCCCCTTGTTATCGGGTTTTAAGGGAGGAACAGTTCCAACTTATAACCTTCTTGCTCTCTTCAGCAATTAAATCTGTCCTCAGAGTCATAATTATACGTGCTCAGTTTTGACGTATCAGGCTCGCAAACTGTAAAACTGTAAGAACGTATTGGGCTCGGAAAGACGTTATTAAAATGTTCAACTTTTTCCACGAAGGAACCTTATCTTGACGAGAAAGAAATATATCAATTTTGACAATAGTGCAGGAGTCGGCTTATAATTGATTGGTTTTATTGCTTTAACATTTTCTCAATATATATTGTAGCCTTAATTAAACTTTCAACTATATGTCACGTGCACGTTGCGACTTGAAATATAAACATATCATCAAACAAAAGACATCACACCATGTTAGGTGCTTAAATGGTACTTTACTAAGTTAATACCGTTAACAGCTAACCGGTCATCAGTTAATGACCGGCAACCCGGTACGAAAAGGCGAGAAGCCATAATTACCAATCAGTAGTATAACCCGACCATGAATCGAGTACGTGTCCACAGCAGCATATTGAAACCTGGGTCCAATTCCACAAACCTTACGTAGCACTAAGTAATTCAATACTTTAAAACCCATTTCATCATTTTTGTTTCCCTCATATTTTGTAAAACATGAATGGTGGAATATTTTTAAATAAATGACTAAACCCCGCTCTAAAGTATTTAAGTATTACATAGCGCTAAGTATCGTTGGCGGAATTGTTAACCTTTTGAGTGCAGAATTACCTATAAAAGACTCTTCTCTATTCGAAATCGGATAGGATTAAGTTTTGTTTTAAGCCTGTGCAAAGTCGGGCGCGGTTCATGAAGTTAACATTTACGTCTGTGCAATCTCGGGCGCGAATCATAAATGTTAAGTTATGTCTGTGCAAAGTCGGGCGCGGTTCATAACGTTTTATGTTTACGTCTGTGTGCAATGTCGGGTGCGGTTCGTAAATTGTATTCTACGTCTTTTTAAAGTCAGACGTGTTTCATAAAGTTTAATTGAATGTCTTTGCGATGTCCGACGCGGTTTATAAAGTTTTATTTAACGTGTGTGCAATGTCGGGCGAGGTCGATACAGTTTTATTTAAAGTGAAAAGAAAATAGCGGTCCCTAAAGTTTTGTGACCGGTATTTGAACCTGGTCTAGAAATTGCCCATGTACTTGGAATTTCCCGTGAACTTGGAATTGTTCCTGTACTTGGAATTTCTCATAATTTAGAATTGGAATTCCCCCTGGAATTGGAATTCCCCCTGGAATTAGAATTGCCCATGTAATTGGAATTGCACATTGACTTGTAATTGCCCATGAAGTCGGAATTGCAAATGAACTGTCCATTGACTATGAATTTTGGATTTGACCCGGCCGGGCCATACAATAGAACTAAAAAATGATAGTATGGGCTTTCCATCATTGACGTTCAGGATTGTTTTAATTAGCATAACGACTGAATCGCTGGTAGCAGGGTAGCTTACGTAGAAAACGCCTTGATATAACTAAACAATCGTTGATAGAGGCGTAAAACATCCCTCGTGAATTGATACGGTATTTACCAGCTTTATTAAAGCAGTAAACATGTACATGTATGTCCGACTATGACATCTATGGTTGACACTTAGCAGGAATTTGTCGTTTGATTTATTATAAACTAACTACACCAATTTGATATTGAAAATTATATATGATAAGTAAATGACTGATATTTGTAGTTACCTTTCCACAGACTAATACATGCATTAGCCCTTAGTTTAAATTTAAGATCGAACCATACATTCTCACTTTTCCATCCGTGTCTTTTCTTTTTTTCTATAAGATCATGAATGATCCATGCATTTGAAGTACGTTCCCCAATCGTTTCCTTGAAACACCAGCTACCATTGGGTTGGTAACATGATCACTACCAAGAACATCGCAGACAAAGTACGACTGTGAATAGCTAGCCTCGCAGTTCTGGTCGCTCCACGTCCCGTCATAATATTTCATTAACATGATAGAGCATTTTACACACCGTTCCAATTGTCTGGCTCCCCTGAAGTATAGTTTTAATATGAGCGACGACTGTCGATTGGGGAACGTACTTCGTCTACATATAGCGAAGACTCATATAAGTATGTGCAGGCGTATCTTCAATGGCTTGTTTTCCTTCATGAAGACATACTTACAGAGATAAATACAGCAGTTGAGATTTGAATAATAACAGTTTATTATAACATATATACCTAATTAGGAAAGAATCACAAACAGTGGTACTATTAATATACAGGCTAATACTTTATTTTCTTACTCAAACTGTTATTTAATATAAAAATAAAAATGCATTACAGAAGAATATCATTTAGTTAAATACAGTTTAAAACTGCAAATGTATTCTTTACTTGACCGCAGTCGTGCAGTGTGGCATTGTCAATTATTTGACTGCATGATATTTAAGGCAATAGGATATACTCGTGTTTCTAGTGTACATATTTAGTGTATGAAATGGTCTTACACATCGACCGTATGACAATGTATACCTTTTCATTGAAATACGAATGATATCATGTTGATGACAGGGTACCTTTAAACTAAAGAATTTTAGCTTGTACTATAACAAACTGAAAATAAACAAAATACTTAATATTACATATACATAATGATAATGTGTTGTATTGATACATGTATACCATCGACGTTTGAACGCAGACAGAATAAGCGTTGTTAATACTAATAATATCCTGGAAATAACAACAACGGGATTATGTATAAGTACATATCCTGCAAGAAGAGGACCTACATGAATATTTGTTCGGAAAATTACGACGGTTCGGAAAAGACGTCGAACCTCTCCATTCCGGGGTCGGCATATTACCATGATACCACTGTACAAAGCACGGTACAGGAAATGTCATTGTTCACCCATCATGTTTGGATATTCCGAACAAAAGCTACTTTTTATCTATATTGTGTGAACACTATTTGACCGTGGACTCTGAAGTGATAGTGGGATCTGATTTGCTCGTGGACTTGTAAGTGACCGTGGACTCGGAATTGCTCATGGACTCGGATGTTACCATGGGCTCCGAAATGACCGTGGATTCGGAAATGACCGTGTAACAGAAGTTACCGTAAACTCGGAATTGACAGTAAACTCGGAATTAATTGTAAACTTAGAAGTGACAGTGGACTGAGAACTCGGAAGTGACTATGGACTCGGAATTATTCATGAACTCGGAATTGACTGTGGACTCGCAATTATCCGTGGACTCGGAATTGCTCGCGAACTCGGAAGTGACCGTGTAATCGGAAATGACGGTTGGTCCGGAAACGACGCTGGACTCGGAAGGGACCGTGACTCGGAATAGACAGTTGACACGTAAGTGACCGTGAACTCGGTATCGCTCGTGGACTCGGAAGGGACCGTGACTCGGAATAGACAGTAGACACGTAAGTGACCGAGAACTCGATATCGCTCGTGGACTCGGAAGGGACCGTGACTCGGAATAGACAGTAGACACGTAAGTGACCGTGAACTCGGTATCGCTCGTGGACTCGGAATAGACAGTAGACACGTAAGTGACCGTGAACTCGGTATCGCTCGTGGACTCGGAAGTGGCCGTGGACTCGGATATGACCATATACTTGGAATAAACTGTGAACTTGGTAGTGACCGTGGTTTCAGAATAACCCTTGAACACAGAATTCCCTGTATACTCGGAAGGTACTGTTTACTCGGAAGTGACCATGGAGTAATAAGTGACCGTAGACTAATAATATTCGGTTCAATGGTTTCGAAAATAAGTAGACACCCCCCTGTGCGAACTTACGTTTTTACCAGTATCGAATTGTGAGTATGTTCTTTTATATTTGCGTAGTGTTTTACGATGTTTTCAACAATGTGTCAAGGTTTTTGTTAGTACCTGGCCGGGGATTGAACCAGCGACCTACCATAATCGAGACGGGCGTTCGACCTCTATACCCCAGAGGCCGGTCATAATAGAGACGGGCGTTCGACCTCTACACCCCAGAGGCCGGTCAGAACCGAGACGGGCGTTCGACCTCTACACCCCAGAGGCCGGTCAGAACCGAGACGAGCGTTCGACCTCTACACCCCAGAGGCCGGTCAGAACCGAGACGGTCGTTCGACCTCTACACCCCAGAGGCCGGTCAGAACCGAGGCGGGCGTTCGACCTCTACACCCCAGAGGCCGGTCAGAACCGAGACGGGCGTTCGACCTCTACATCCCAGAGGCCGTTCACTTTAAATTATATGTAAATAAACCCGAGAACATTTTGAAAATTTCCGTTTTCTTTTATTTCCGAGTGCAGTGGACCGAGTGACTTATTCAGGTCATACCAAAACAATTTAACTATGGCCTATTTAGGAAATACGTTTAACACTTTCACGTTAAAGCTCCATATTCGCTGATTGAGTTGTTATTTGTAGTTTAATGCAGATATATCACCATGTATTTCCAGTCTTTCTCACAACAGTGCTCCAAACAATAGCATTTCCACTCATCTGGCCGCTTTCCAAATATACTTTTAGCCCATTCCTGGAAGGTCATCAATGCTGGATGATGCTTAGTAATGTTTTTGTAGAGTTGTAACATTATGATGTATGGATGGTTCCGGTGAAGCTAAACATTTAATGATGTTGCTCGCGTAGTAATTTTCACTAAATAAGGTAGGACTGTTTCTGGTGATGACGTCAACGTATGGTTCGGTTATGACGTGAACGACCACTTAAAAAAACCACTTACGTCATTTCCTGAAATGCCTTTAAACCGGCCCCATTGTAGAAATAATATTTAGGATGTACAACAATTGACAGCAGGGAGGAGAGGAAGACATGTGATAATTGTTTTCTTTAGAAGATAATTCAATACATCAATATATCGAATAAACACTCACAAATAAAGAAATTATGCTTTCCAAATGTCCGTACTACTTCCTTTTTGTCATGCCATAAGTGGCGACTTCACTGTTTTTGTACACCATTCATTCACCTACACCAACATTTACATGAGTAAAACATATTATTGAATTATATGTCGAACAACATTCCAAATTATTAGACGATACTACCATAAATGGGACAATGAATGAAAATTACAGTTAGTGTTCTTGCTGCACCGCTCTACTCCTTATATTCATAACTACAACGTGCAAATTGCGTGCTGTCAATCCAGGTGATGTGAGTTCGAATCCAATCTCGGCATTCTTTCCGACGTTTGACAAAAGTCACTGTGACGAGATTTATTCGTCTTTTACCAATGGACTAACAGTATATGTGGACAAGCAGCCAGATCCTTGGAAAGTATGATTGGTGTATTAATGGTGTTAGAAAGCCAGGAACCACATGAATAGTTGAACTGGCCGCCCTCGCCGTGATATGACTTAATTTGTTTTAAAAACTCCGTCAAACTCCAATCAATCAATCAATCAATCAATTAATAAAACAAAAATTATGTTAGTTTTGGAGCTTAGCTATTGACACGAGAAACACAGTTTGAACAACAAGAATATACTCATTATTACACAAAATAAAGGAAATAAATGAAACACAGCATTGAATCAATGAAACAGTTAACACGTTTAATTATTGTTTACGGTCATTTATTTCGTAAATAGGTAGC
This sequence comes from Serripes groenlandicus, assembly GCA_031761405.1. Lineage (NCBI taxonomy): Eukaryota > Metazoa > Mollusca > Bivalvia > Cardiida > Cardiidae > Serripes > Serripes groenlandicus. Next base: position 17,102,960 of record JASEVX010000002.1, read on the forward strand.
ACCCATAGATACATTTTTTCCTAACAACAAAGTTTGAAGAAACGGAAAGTTGGACAGGCGAATAGACACCTCTATATACTCGAACTTCTAAATAACATACCGACCATACAGTCTCAAGTGGAAAGCTTACCAAGTGACGAAACATTAACCAACCTAGCTCTTTCTGACGTTAGACCAAAATATTAAAACTCTCTATAAATTCTACTTATTAAAAAGAGTTAAACTATATGACAAACATATTATTGTTAGCAGTTTTACAATTTGTTACGTTGTTTCCAAAAGTCATATTGTGCCAAAGCTAGGTATTACTCCTATGTTTGCTACAACCGACAAACATTAACATATTCCTATTTAATAGAATCGATGCAGTGTCCTTTCCTTAATGATTCAATTGGACAGTAATGGAACAAAGGTATTGTATACATCGAACTTACAATTGCTTATCCTACTGGTATTATATTAGAATGTGTGGTCTCAATAGTGCAGCAGTGTAATCTCATCAGGTGTGTAAACTGTAAGCATACTTATACGAATAAATGAAAATCGACGTTAAATCAGTTATCGGTTATCGAAACACCATGAACCTTTATCTAACACAGTCTTACAAGTAGGTTATGTGTTATAAAGGGTAGCATCGTAATACTATCTTAAGAAATCGGGCTTTTGTTTGTGAACTATTTGGGCAACATCTTCACTGAAAATATGTTCATCTCATAAACACTATATTCTTCACTGACAGAAAACACCAAATGCAATATTTAACTGAAGATACTGATGATAACAATCCATCTAGAAGTACGCCAGAGCGTATTAATACATGCAAAAAAGAGAGACCATTTCGAGAAATGATCAAGAATTAACCGCAAACTTCCACGACCTTTGCAATAACAAAGAAAATACATTGATAATCAACTTGTCCATATCGGGAACCGTCGCCGAACACAAAATGACGTTGCCCGACGTCGAATTTCTAAGTTACAATATGCCCACCAGTCATTTAACTACATAGTCCTTTCTTCAAAACACATTTCTGGCGATCCTATGGTCAAATATATCCTAATACAAATATGTGTCACATCTGAAACATACGGTAAGCAGTATACGACACTTCCTGAAAGTTTTAAAAATTTCGTCTCTTCAAAGTAGACTTTACCACTATAAAAAATGAAAATCTCTAGGCACCAAATTGGATAAAAAGTCTTTATTTGCGACTAATTTGAGCCCCCAGCAAGCGTACACATGCGTTAATGTGTTCCTCCATTTGTGGGATTGTAATTTAGCTTCTGTATCAAAATGATAATCAATGTCTCGTCTTTGGTCACGACATTGTCCAAGAATGCATCACTTTATCGAAGAAAGCGGTTTAGTTTCGAATGATTCACACGCCTCTTTTGAGTGCCATAGCTTAGTAAGCGAAGTACCTATATATAAGCGGTGTATCTATATGATCTAAGCGAGGTATCTTTAACGCACTGACCTTTTAAATTTATATAATACATCGCACAATGATCAATGCGATATCTGTAACCTTTTTCATCACAGGCTTAAAATCTGTGACTAGCGTCAAAGTGACCACATACGTTTAACGGCCCTTCAACATCTCATCTAAATTTACTAGTGAACTTGTTCCATCTCAGAAGACTCTGATACTACATGTATTAACACATTACGTTCAGACATTTATGCACTGATGATGCCTGTTGAATCCGTTTATATGTTTGCTATGGTGACAACAAACATTTACTATCTGCGCGCGTTTTGTTATGCTAGCCTTACACGATTTGTCCAAGCCAAGTTAAGACAAACACGGCCCTATCCGATATCCTTGTTAAATAAATTTCCGCCGTTCTATCCACTTCTTCGCCGACCTAGATATTTACTCCAGTTATAAACTTGAAAGTTGTTAGCTATATATCAATGATGTACATGCGGTCTATTATCCAGTTTATACCTAATTGTTTTATAAGTGTCTCCCTTAAATAAGGGCGTATTCATGTTGTCCCTTGAGTAAATGCGTATTTAGAGTGTCCCTACAGTAAATGCGTATTTAGAGTGTCCCTTGACAAAATGCGTATTAATTATGTCCCTTGAGTAAATGCGTATTTAGAGTGTCCCTTGAGTAAATGCGTATTCATTATGTCCCTTGAGTAAATGCGTATTCATTGTGTCCCTCGAGTAAATGCGTATTTAGAGTGTCCCTTGAGTAAGTGCGTATTTAGAGTGTCCCTTGAGTAAATGCGTGTTCATGGTGTCCCTTGAGTAAATGCGTATTTAGAGTGTCCCTTGAGTTAATGCGTATTTAGAGTGTCCCTTGAGTAAATGCGTATTCATTGTGTCGCTCGAGTAAATGCGTATTTAGAGTGTCCCTTGAGTAAATGCGTATTTAGAGTGTCCCTTGAGTAAATGCGTATTTATAGTTGCTCTTGAGTAAATGCGTTTTTAGAGTTGCTCTTGAGTAAATGCGTATTTATAGTTGCTCTTGAGTAAATGCGTATTTATAGTTGCTCTTAAGTAAATGCGTATTTACAGTTGCTCTTGAGTAAATGCGTATTTACAGTTGCTCTTGAGTAAATGCGTATTTATAGTTGCTCTTGAGTAAATGCGTATTTATAGTTGCTCTTGAGTAAATGCGTATTTAGAGTGTCCATTGAGTAAATGCGTATTTAGAGTGTCCCTTGTGTAAATGCGTATTTATAGTTGCTCTTGAGTAAATGCATGTTTAGAGTTGCTCTTGAGTAAATGCGTATTTATAGTTGCTCTTGAGTAAATGCGTATTTATAGTTGCTCTTGAGTAAATGCGTATTTAGAGTGTCCCTTGAGTAAATGCTATTTAGAGTTACTCTTGAGTAAATGCGAATTTACAGTTGCTCTTGAGTAAATGCGTATTTACAGTTGCTCTTGAGTAAATGCGTATTTACAGTTGCTCTTGAGTAAATGCGTATTTACAGTTGCTCTTGAGTAAATGCGTATTTACAGTTGCTCTTGAGTAAATGCGTATTTACAGTTGCTCTTGAGTAAATGCGTATTTACAGTTGCTTTTGAGTAAATGCGTATTTAGAGTGTCCCTTGAGTAATTGCGTATTTATAGTTGTTCTTGAGTAAATGCGTATTTAGAGTGTACCTTGAGTAAATGCGAATTTACAGTTGCTCTTGAGTAAATGCGTATTTACAGTTGCTCTTGAGTAAATGCGTATTTACAGTTGCTCTTGAGTAAATGCGTATTTACAGTTGCTCTTGAGTAAATGCGTATTTACAGTTGCTCTTGAGTAAATGCGTATTTACAGTTGCTCTTGAGTAAATGCGTATTTACAGTTGCTCTTGAGTAAATGCGTATTTAGAGTTGCTCTTGAGTAAATGCGTATTTAGAGTGTCCCTTGAGTAAATGCGTATTTAGAGTTGCTCTTGAGTAAATGCGTATTTACAGTTGCTCTTGAGTAAATGCGTATTTACAGTTGCTCTTGAGTAAATGCGTATTTACAGTTGCTCTTGAGTAAATGCTTATTTAGAGTGTCCCTTGAGTAAGTGCGTATTTAGAGTGTCCCTTGAGTAAATGCGTATTCATGGTGTCCCTTGAGTAAATGCGTATTTAGAGTGTCCCTTGAGTAAATGCGTATTTAGAGTGTCCCTTGAGTAAATGCGTATTTAGAGTGTCCCTTGAGTAAATGCGTATTTAGAGTGTCCCTTGAGTACATGCGTATTTAGAGTTGCTCTTGAGTAAATGCGTATTTCTAGTTGCTCTTGAGTAAATGCGTATTTAGAGTTGCTCTTGAGTAAATGCGTATTCATTGTTTCAATTGACTATATTTCTACGCTTATTACCATTGACGTCGTGACAATGTGTGAATGATATACTTTGAACAGTTTAACTGGTTATTATGGAATATTTGAGTTGATTGATTAGGGTTCAACGCCGTTTTCACCTATTTTGGAGTCATATAACGTGGACCAGTTCGTTTACTCATGCGTTTCCTAGTTTTCCAACACCAGTACACCACACAACATACTTTCCAAGCAACTCTCTGCTCTTCCAAATAGACTGTTAAACAGCCCATTGGTGGAAGACGAATGACGCATGTCACAGTGACTTTTGACAAACGTCGGAGAGATTGTTGGCCGAGCTGAGATTCGAACTCACAACCCCTGGATTGACATCCCGCGTCGCTACCGACTGGTCATTAGGGGCTCGGCTAGTTTTTGTGTCGCAATGCAATGTACTTTGTAAGTATCATTATATTTCTATACAGGACGTCGATAGTTCAGACGCGTCAAAATGCGTCTTTTTGTGGACTAGCGTTAACGACTACAACAGCAACATGCAAGTCGATCTAATTTATATTTACTTACAGTGTTTTGAGTTGAAATCAGGTTGAGTTTTTGTTTCCAACAGGGTAGTGATACGTGTACTGTGGCCGTGATATCCTTTAACTACTATCAAAACGGCTTCTGTTTTAGACTGAGTGTCCGAGTTTGATCTCACATTCGGTGGTCATAGTGCAGTGGTTGCATCCTAAGAGCAATTTGTAACCAAGAGAGCTGGAAGTGATATACTTGGATTACTGTTGAAACGGCTTAAACTCCAATTAAATTATACGAACTGATCGGTAGAACCGTTAAGGTTGGTATTCCTGGATCATCGCTCATAAAAACAATTCTCTACATTGGATATATATGGAGGCAGGTCGTGTACTTCCCATTGTACCCCTAATTGTTTAAATATGTGTTCAGCTTTATAGACTGATCGTTCCAGGTTAACCTATCCACGTGTTTCCCAGCTTTCTCACAGTCACTAGTCCTTCACATAACTGTCCGTCTATATAATTTGAATAAACTCAGATATACTTTTTGACAAACCAATAAGAAATTTTATCTTACTAGTTTTACGTCAATGTAGCATTTAATATCGACTTGGAGAGTCAGGAGATGATTTACGCCAGTTTCAACAATTTTCCAGTTATATCACGGCGTTTCCAGGGTAAGTTACTATTACTACTGGTCCTGCTATCCTGACTACAGCCACTCAGTCGTTATGCTATCCCCGCACTCATGAGCGCAAATGTAGCCAGCGATGACTGTCTAACTGAGGACATCAGGCAGCAGTGTTGAATTGGTGGAACAGATCCATCTAGAGCCACACTTTCTACATTTTAGAAACAAATCATGTTATTTACTAGTAAGCAGACTGTGTTTGTCTAGATTAAATTGCACATCTTTTGCACGGTGATCTTGATTTATAATGTTTGCATACATGTATGTGTGGGGGTGCTTATTACTTGTGATCCATCCTAAGTTGTATTTAACTGTATATATTCTAATTTAGAGTAGGGACTTCTTTAAATGTAATCTCATAAGGGCTGTTACAGATCACTTTGGGAATTCAGAGAGCCAAGATGAGGATGGGATGGGACATGAGGAGGGTGAGGTTATTGCAGGTACTACTTCTACTACTACTACTACTACTACTACTACAACTACTACTACTACTACTACTACTTCTACTACTACTACTACTACTACTACTACTACTACTACTACTACTACTACTACTACTACTACTACTACTACTACTACTACTACTACTTCAACTACTACTACTGCTACTACTACTACGCGGTTCCTATTGTCCTGAAAATCTTCTAACATGTGAAGCAGATTGATTAGTTTAACTCTTTATCACATACAGCAAATCTGCTGCAGACAACTTTGAAAAGATATTGGCTAAATTTTGAAAAGGATTTTTTTTTTGCCACAATGTTCTCAAATGTCGTCTGCTGCAAATTTTTTTCGAAAAACTATTGCAAGTTAGAAAAGTGTTAATATGTCTTCACAGTTTGCTCCGAAAAAGGAAAAATACAGTGATCAGAACCCGACGTATCTGCGTTTTGTTATATGAGCTGCATCTCTTACGGAGAAGGAAACCTTATTCGTGGTTAAGTGGTACAGTAAGTGTGTCTACCTCGGGAGCGGACAACCAGGGTTCGATCACCTGTCGGGTCATACAAAATACTTTAAAATGATAGTAATGGCTTCCCCCCATAGTGCTCAGGGTTGCGGGGATAGCATTACCATTGATGAATCGGTGTCAGGATAAATGAAAGTACCGGTAGTACTGGTAATGTTCACAGAAACTCCGTGGTATTACAGAAATACCGGTAGTACTGGTAATGTTCACAGAAACTCCGTGATATTACAGAAATACCGGTAGTACTGGTAATGTTCACAGAAACTCCGTGATATTACAGAAATACCGGTAGTACTGGTAATGTTCACAGAAACTCCGTGATATTACTGAAATACCGGTAGTACTGGTAATGTTCACTGAAACTCCGTGATATTACTGAAATACCGGTAGTACTGGTAATGTTCACAGAAACTCCGTGATATTACTGAAATACCGGTAGTACTGGTAATGTTCACAGACACTCCGTGATATTACTGAAATACCGGTAGTACTGGTAATGTTCACAGAAACTCCGTGATATTACTGAAATGAATACCGGTAGTACTGGTAATGTTCACAGAAACTCCGTGATATTACTGAAATACTGTTGAAGGTGGCGTAAAATGCAATTCAAAAACACGATACGGTATCCTGTTGCACTTGCGAACATTGAAGGCTTAGGTCAGAGCTCAAGTGTTCATCTTTATGTTACAAATACATACATACATATACAAACAATAAGTGAAGTCCCACCTTTTTTTCGCCAAAAGGGAATGTTATATGATGCCAAACCGGAGAGTCATTCAGACTCTAAATAGGTTCAAATTGTTTACTGAGACAAGCTAAACAAATAACTTTAATGATGATAACAATAATAATGACATTTTGAACATTAACTGACCGCGTTCAAGTACAGATAGTATTCGGTACACTGTACTCGAAAATAGGTAGGCCTGATACCTTCATGAAATTTGCCCAGGAAACGCCGTAACATAATTTAATAATTGTAGCAAAATTTTGCATTTGACATGCCAGATTAAGTCGTTTAACTTTAATAATAAAACTAATAATAATAAGTATAATAAAACATTCGATGACCTAATATATTGGTGTTTTTCTCACTAAGGTGTAATAAGTATGTATAATTTTGAAATATTATGTCCATATATATCAATTAGCCCGTAACATGTGAACGTTTTACTTGACAAATGTATCAGTCACTTCAGTTATTCCACTATTTGTAACGCGTACTTCTGTAATGAAACTTTGTGTTCGTTATTTCTAAATGGATCGTATATTACACCCTTTCTATCATACACAACATCTACAGCAGACAAGTATGATCTACAGCAGACGAGTTTGATCAACTCTAGACCAAAGTATGGAAAATCTCCAGAAATGCAGATATAAGTTGTGTACATATTTGAAAACATTGAATTTTCTCAATACAAACACTTTCTGTTTTGTCACACCTTTTTTGAAAGTTGTCTGCCGAAGATACGTAAAAAGCGTCTGCACGTGAAAAAGGGTTATACAGAATGACGCATGCACATTTTTACGCCTAAAAGGCAGAACGAACCAAATAGATGCTGCGTTGGGGACTTAATGTCATCAGTTCTTATCGCAAACGTTTTAAGCTAATTAAAAGTGAAAGCTTTTGTATGACAATGGTTCGTTGTCATTTTAAATGAAATACCATACAGTCATAAACCCTTTCCAACGTACAGACACTTTCCGACGCCTCTGCAGCGGACGACTTTTGAAAACATTGTGGCAAAGGGAGAAATTGCTCATAATAAGCATTTTCCCCTTTTGTCACAGTGTTTTCAACTCTGTTTAATAACTTCAATTTCATTTAAAGAGATTGTCCATATTTTAGCCCAGACCTTTTCAAAGTCGACTGTTACAGATTTATAATATGTGTGAAAGGATTAATTAATAATTCATATATAAATGAGCTAAATAAGGTTACGTAATCGGCCATTGTTGCCAGGGACCGTCTCGAGATTGTTTTATGCTAATACTAAACTTTAACTTGTGTTTGTTTGTTTGTTTGAATTGTGTTTTACGCCACGATCAACAGTATGTCGGTCATATCACGGCGTTACCAGTACTACCGGTATTATTTATCTTGACAACGATGCATCAGTCTTAACGCTTTATACGCAACCATGAGTACCAGGAAGGGAAACCATTACTACCATTTTAAAAATATTTTAAAAAGTTCTACAGACGGGAGCTTCATTACTAGTAACAGATCACTGCTGTAAGTTGTATCCCATTATTCGGTGTTTACTTCATGAATTGATCACATTCAAGTGCTTAAAGCATTCGGTCAATTGTACACGAAAATAGCATTCGGCACTCCTCGGTAGATTTCGGTACCCTACATCTACAAGATAGATGTAGGGTACAGAAATCTGCCGAGGAGTGACGAATGATGAAAATAATAATACATGCATATTCGTATAACCAAGTACAGCTATGTACACCAAACCATGATCATTAACGAATGCAGTGCACCGATCAGTATATACGCGTGTCCGTGGTCAATTTATCTTCACAATACCTATTTGTTTGATTTGTCTATGTTTAAAGCCCGGGATTTAACGAGATCCCCTTTCGTCCCTGCTTCGCTCGTTTGCTTTGGTTTTGCTTAACCCTTTCCCATCCGTCAGCTCTGCAGTCGACAACTTTGAAATTATCTAGGCTAAAGTATGAACATTCAGTTGAAATGAAAGTATAGTTATTTAATAAAATTAAAAACATAGTGGCAAAATCAGATATTGCTCATCATGATGGAATATTACCGACCTTCGAGATATTTGAGATCAGCGTAGTATGAGATCAGCCGTCCCCTCATCACAGTGTGATGGGGTTGTTCTATACTCGATATCTTGTCATGGAGTCATATGAAACAGGATGACCAAGTAAGTACAGAAAAACCTCTCGAAATGGCACCTTTGTGGAGCGAAAACCTCTTTACAACGACGTTTAAATATTTTGCCTAATTTAACGAAAAGCAAATGGACAATACTGGTATTGACCAAACACACGTTTGCGGGTGCGCTGGCTGACCTGGCTCTATACTCGTGACACATGCTTCACAAAGTCGGTTCAAGAATTCAAAGGGTTAAACATACAGAGTCATATACATTATTTTGAAATAAGTGAATAACTTGTAACTTGTAATATGTCTTTCCTTCCTTATCATTTCAAAAGTCATCTCACCGACGTCGACTTGCGATAGCTCAGTCGAGGGCTATAAATCAAGAGGTCGTAAGTTCGAATTAAGTCTAGCTCGGCCAACATATATGTCGATGATTAATAAAAGTCGTTGTGATCTTTCTTAACCCTTACACACCTGCATATGCATTTTGAAGCATGTGCAGCAGACGACGTCTGAAAACATCGTAGACAAAAGGAGATATTGATCATGATGAGCAATTCCTCCATTTGCTAAAATGTTTTCAATTTCATTCAAAATCGTCTGCTGCAGATTCGCTGTATGTGGGAAAGGGTTTCTCGGCGGAGAGTCCTGGTGGGAAGGTGGCTAGTCCTGGTGGGAAGGTGGTCAGTCCTGGTGGGAAGGTGGCCAGTCCTGGTGGGAATGTGGCCAGTCCTGGTGGGAAGGTGGCCAGTCCTCGTGGGAAGGTGGCCAGTCCTGGTGGGAAGGTGGCCAGTCCTGGTGGGAAGGTGGCCAGTCGCTTGGGAATAATGCTGTATTGAGTACTGATGTTAGGAAGCTTGAGTTAGGGTAAGTGTTACACATTCTGGGCGGACAGTCCTGGTGGGAAGGTGGCCAGTCGCTTGGCAATAATGCTGTATTGAGTACTGATGTTAGGAAGCTTGGGTTAGGGTAAGTGTTACACATTCTCGGCGGACAGTCCTGGTGGGCAGGTGGCCAGTCGCTTGGGAATAATGCTGTATTGAGTACTGATGTTAGGAAGCTTTGGTTAGGGTAAGTGTTACACATTCTGGGCGGACAGTCCTGGTGGGAAGGTGGCCAGTCGCTTGGGAATAATGCTGTATTGAGTACTGATGTTAGGAAGCTTTGGTTAGGGTAAGTGTTACACATTCTGGGCGGACAGTCCTGGTGGGAAGGTGGCCAGTCGCTTGGGAATAATGCTGTATTGAGTACTGATGTTAGGAAGCTTGGGTTAGGGTAAGTGTTACACATTCTGGGCGGACAGTCCTGGTGGGAAGGTGGCCAGTCGCTTGGGAATAATGCTGTATTGAGTACTGATGTTAGGAAGCTTGGGTTAGGGTAAGTGTTACACATTCTGGGCGGACAGTCCTGGTGGGAAGGTGGCCAGTCGCTTGGGAATAATGCTGTATTGAGTACTGATGTTAGGAAGCTTGGGTTAGGGTAAGTGTTACACATTCTGGGCGGACAGTCCTGGTGGGAAGGTGGCCAGTCCTGGTTGGAAGGTGGCCAGTCGCTTGGGAATAATGCTGTATTGAGTAATGATGTTAGGAAGCTTGGGTTAGGGTAAGTGTTACACATTCTGGGCGGACAGTCCTGGTGGGAAGGTGGCTAGTCGCGTGGGAATAATGCTGTATTGAGTAGAAAGCTTGAGTTAGGGTAAGTGTTACACATTCTGGGCGGACAGTCCTGGTGGGAAGGTGGCCAGTCGCTTGGGAATAATGCTGTATTGAGTACTGATGTTAGGAAGCTTGAGTTAGGGTAAGTGTTACACATTCTGGGCGGACAGTCCTGGTGGGAAGGTGGCCAGTCGCTTGGGAATAATGCTGTATTGAGTACTGATGTTAGGAAGCTTGAGTTAGGGTAAGTGTTACACATTCTGGGCGGACAGTCCTGGTGGGAAGGTGGCCAGTCGCTTGGGAATAATGCTGTATTGAGTACTGATGTTAGGAAGCTTGAGTTAGGGTAAGTGTTACACATTCTGGGCGGACAGTCCTGGTGGGAAGGTGGCCAGTCCCTTGGGAATAATGCTGTATTGAGTACTGATGTTAGGAAGCTTGAGTTAGGGTAAGTGTTACACATTCTGGGCGGACAGTCCTGGTGGGAAGGTGGCCAGTTGCTTGGGAATAATGCTGTATTGAGTACTGATGTTAGGAAGCTTGGGTTAGGGTAAGTGTTACACACTCTCGGCGGACAGTCCTGGTGGGAAGGTGGCCAGTCGCTTGAGAATAATGCTGTATTGAGTACTGATGTTAGGAAGCTTGAGTTAGGGTAAGTGTTACACATTGCCACCATGATATGAGCCGCCCCGCGAGAAAACCATCAGTATGGACTCTGCGTTAATTATCGTTCCGGATTAGCCTAAGCATGCCGCGCAAGCTTACCCGGAGAGACACTTTTCGCCTCCTGTGGATTTTCGATTTTAGGAATCAATACTCTATACCTGTATTCCCTTAAGACAGAATGTGTCGGCCCGCATCAGTCTGCGTGGATTGCGCAGGCTGATTTGGGTCGATACATGACGCAGAGGCTATATTGTTGGCTTTCTAGTGGGACGGCTCAATTATAATAAATATAAAAAAACTTGAAATACTATAAAAACTCGGTATACCCAATCAATATCAGACACGTCTAATGCCGACTGCATCACGAGTCGTAATGCAGTCGGCATTAGACGTGTCTGATATTGATTGGGGTGTCGACAATAGATAAAATCAAAGAATTGAACGTGCTGACAGCAAGAGGCTAACTGCAGATCACAGTTTACATTTGGAAATGGATTCACCGATCACAAAACATTATCTAATACACTTTACAATAGTACTTTGATATGTCCGTATCATGAATAATGTTGCAGTTGAACCAAAAATATTGTATACACAGAAAATGGTATCCTTGTATTGCCCTGTTCTAGCGCCTCTGCATCAGACGACTTTTAAAACAAATGTGGCAATAGGAGAAATTGCCCATAATGAGCAATTTCTCCTTATACCACCATTTTGTTAACTGTTATTTATAATTAAACTCAAACTTATGGAGATATTTTCACATATTTGAAAACATTTTTCAAAGCCGTCTGCTGCAAATATATTGTATGTGGGAAAGTGTTAAAACTGCTATACAACTATCTTTGTCTTTTAATCCCTCAGTAGTTTGTCAGCAATTTGTGTGTGCCAATATATAGACATCACTTCCTCATTGTCTGTCTGATTGTCACAATGTGATATATTAGCAGGTAGGTCATGCGTTCCTTCAAACACTCTGATTTATTGTTATTAATTTCTCAAAAAGAATTTGACCTGTGGTTATTTGACTTAGCCGTTTCCCACATACAGACCCTTTCTGATACTCTGCAGCAGACGACTTTTCAACTCTTATTTAATAATTCAACTCTCATCTATGGAGATTTTTCACATATTTGACGATATGCTTTTTAAAGTTGTCTATTGTAAATTTAGTGTATGTGGGAAAGAGTTTAAACTCCTATATTTAAATTTGCTATCTTCCGTGTGTTTGTTCCAATGGCCCAACATTATGCCAATAGTTAGTACAGTCCAGTGTATCCGATTACTTACATGTTTATAGATGGTAGCCCTAATGTCCAGAATGCTTTCATAGCGCAGGTAGGAAAAGCGTATATAACCTTTGATCTTCAATATGAGACATATGTTGAATATATCAGGATTTATCCGTTCTGTTCAACATCATTTTTGTGAGTTTTTTCAATTATTGTTTGTCTTTGAATCTCTTCCCATATACAGTAAATCTGCAGCAGATAACTTGGAAAACATCTATACAAACATATGTAAAATATGCCCCCTTGTAGACGCATCTTTTCACATCTGCCTCAGACAACATTTGGTTGTATGTGGGGAAAGGGTTATACTATTGCTGTCACGTACATTGATTTTATTTGAATGTAATGCTATCAAATTTTCATCTTTAATATATCATGATCTTATCCCATCTGCTCTGCACATCATATTTACACATTCATAAGTGTTTTTTTCCAGTGGACGACTTTTGAAAACACTGTGTTGAATAGAGAAATTGCTCATAATGAGCTGCAGATTTGTTGTATGTGGGAAAGGGTGAAATACAATAATAATAATATCTTTGTCTCCTTGATAATGTAAAATAAGCCAAACGTTTGAATGAATGAATGAATGTATGTTGTTTTTTGGCGCATCGACAGCTAAGGTCATTTAGCGCGCATTTAAATGTTATTATTCATGTTCCCTGGGTGAACAAACCAGTACTAGGCTAGATAATGTGCCTTGCCCAAGGGCACTCCACCATGACCGAATTGCCGCGACTGGGGATCGAACCCGGGACACCCGGTTTCGAAATCCCCGACGCTAACCACTCGACCACAGCGGATTCCCCAAACGTTTGATAATACTTAACCGTTAACTTGATATGAAAGGTAATTCCATGTAAATCATTAATACTTTTCTACATGGAGGCGCATTTTGATGCATCGGCACCAGGCGACCTTTGAACAGATTGTGGTAAAAGGAGTAATTGCTCAATTGGTGCAATTTCTAGCAATTTCTATTTTTGTCTCAATGTTATTATCTTTATTCAATATTTTGATATACTTTTTCCTCGATGTTTTCCAAGTCACCTGCTGCAAATTTGTTGTATGTGGGAAAACGGTAAATTGAGAAACTTTTGAGACTTTGACAGGTCCCCCTACCGTGTTGTATCCTCATTAAATGGTGGTAGTTTAGAGAACCATACGGATGGCTATATGGGTACAGACGCCTGTCAAACACAGTATGTCGAAGGTAAGTATGTAGAGGTTTATCTCAGAGACAACGTAGACAATGTAGTTAATAGTGAATAGTCAGTGTTATGTGTTGTGTGTTAATTAACCCTTTCCCACATACAGAAGCTTTCTGTCGAAGGTAAGTATGTAGAGGTGTATCTCAGAGACAACGTAGACAATGTAGTTAATAGTGAATAGTCAGTGTTATGTGTTGTGTGTTAATTAACCCTTTCCCACATGCCATTTAACGCATCTGCAGCGACGACTTTTGAAAACATTGCGGCAAAACCAGCAATTGGTCAAGATGAGCAATTTCTCCTTTTGCCGTAAAGTTTTCAACTCTATTTGCTGATAAAACTTTCATTAATAAAGCTTTTCCATAGTTTTGGATAGACATTTTCAAGTCGTCTGCTATTATATTATCCTTGGTTAATTGATATAAATGTATTTAAATAGCGTTGAATCTTACTTTTCCTTTATATTCTTGTACATTTAATAGCAAAATATTGTAACAATGTGTCAATGAACGAGATAGAGATATATGTCTCAGACTCCCTTTAGCAACGCTTATGGGGCAGGATACATCCTCCCCGAAAAAGGCACCACATACTTTGCCTTTGATGAGGTTGGTGGTTCACGTTAGCCCCTTCCCATATTCAACAATTACGACTTTAAAATCATTTAAGCAAAACATATGGAAAATTATGATAAACATAAGTTTATTTATCGAATAGAGATGAATACACTGTAGCAAATTGAGAAATTGCTCATCCTCAACAATGTCTCCTTTTGTCACAATGTATTCAAAATCGTCTGCTAAATTGTGTCAAAATGCATTCGCATGTGAGAAAGAATGGAGTAGTGTCTGTATCAAATACAACTAGTATTTCTAGTTTTCCAGATGTTAAAATGTTTACCACGGGGTAGCAGAGGGCATTGTCTACAATAGCTGTCTGCTCTCTACCTCTATACATTTTTATTTTATCTTTCCCAAACTTTATCACAGTGTTAATGGGCGATAAATGTCGACCCAGAATCCAAGAGTTATAGCCTCTTAGTTAAAAGCACCTTGCCAAATTAGCTTTGTCTGCTCTTTAACTTCTGCAATCTTTATCCAATCTTCACCAAAATTGGCAGCAATAATTATAGGCATGATACTCTTGTTAATTTTACTCCAAGTCTGTGGAGACACTAAAGACTTAGATCAGTTTACTAGATAACGCAGTATGAACTGGGTTAAACTGGTCGCAGAAGCCCTAACAGTAGACTTGTGTGTAACATGGCTCATTTTGTGTTTAACCCTCACTTTCCCATTTGCAGATGAGATTTTAACTTTTGATGCATAAGCAGCTGATAACATATGAAAATATTGTGACAAAAGGACAAATTGCTCACTATTTCTTCTTTTACCACAATGTGTTAATTATTAATCTTCTACGTAATATAGAGATTTTTCATATTTTTGCCTAGGTCATTTGTGCAGATTTGTTGCATGTGGGAAAGGGTTCGGTTAAGAAAGACTTTTGAAAATGTTTAGGGGAAAAAATGCTCATAATGTGCATTTGTTCCTTTAACCAAACAGTTTACTACTCTATTCCAAATATATTGTTTTCAACTTTAAAGACATAACTGTTTTGTCCCCAGATGTAATCAAGTTAGAAAAGTGAAAAAAAAAAAAGTTCAAACTTATGTATATTTTTAAGGGTATGTACATGTTAATAGATGAGTTGCCACAGTGTTGCATATAGCAACAATGGGGACGAAACTGAATTTTCTTATGCAACACTGTTGTAACATGAGTTAGAACAGTGTTGCATAAATGAAATGTTCCTTATGGAGATACAACGTTTTAACCATTTTAACTTTTAAGTACATCAAGTTTTTTATTTTGACAAAATATTTTTACCACAAATAGTTCTTACAAATTGCATGTCAAAAATGTAAAAAAATATTGATTTGTGAAAAATTTGAGTTACAACACTGTTCCGTTTAGCCCTCGAAATGTTTTTTTTTTTATTTCTCATAATATTTCAAAGCTGTACTGAATTACATGATTCTAACATATGTCAGTAAAGTGCTAGGTTTATAAAGAAATGGAATGCCAATTATGAATGAATAGGCTGATTATAAACATCTGCCAGAGATAGTGTAATCACGTTAATTCCGTTCAGTTATGATACCGAAACTTAAGGAAGCGCTGCCAGTCTACCCGATATCCTAAACAATTCAATTCCGGAGTCAGAATTAAAACTCAACTATCTATGCATAATTATAATCCGTAGGAACCGGTGCCAGTCTACCCGAACCTTTTTTAGTTATATCCCGGCGTTTCATTTTTGAAATACTAGTACTTCTGGTCCTTTTATCCTGACACCAGCAAGTCAGTTATAACGCTAACCCCACAATCCTGAGCGCAAAGGAGGGAAAGCAATGACTACCAGTTTTAAGGTTTTTGATATGACCCAACCGGGAATCGAACATTCGACCTCCCGAACTCTCCACCGCCAAGGCGGTGAGCACATTATCCCCACAATCCTGAGCGAAAAGGTGGGTACTTCTTCTGTTATGACGTTGTTTACCCTCGCGCTCGGCATTAATGCCATTTGGCGAGCAGCTATCGTTTATTGCAATATTTAATTTGATTTCAATTAGCAGACGGACTAAGTTTTAGCAGATTATACTGACTATTATTGGGTCGGGAAGATGGGAGATATAAAAATATTGTTACCTGTCTATTTCTAAATATATATAAATTGCAGATTATATCTGTAATTGTATTTGATAGGTTGAAAATCAACAGAGTCCAATGTTATATTTCAAGACAGACTGCTTTTCCTGATCGCATTGATAAGTGCTCATTAAAATATTCTACCCTAAGGAAGGTTGCTAATGGTCCAGATTTCAATGCGACCCTGAGTCTGTTCATTGGGGCCCATTTGTTGGTTTGACGTTCAATTCGATTCCCAATGCATGATTGCCTAAAGATAGCATCCAATAAATGGGTAGCTAATCAATAACATTATCATAACCTATTTGGCTGCGAATAATATTAGAGATTTTCAACCTTTAGGATATATTGCAAGGGAGACTTAGTACATGTTGTATTGCAGTCCTGCAATGTGAATTAGTTAGTGAAACATTATAAATGTTCATACTAGAATAGGTGAAAGTATTTTAAAAAATAAAATAAAGATTACAACATATTTCGTGTAAGCAACAAACAGCTCCTGAAATGGGCCAATAAAAATAATTATGATCAAAATGTAGGTGACGGTCGGTATTTAAAAAATAATTTATTTTTGGGATGGCGAGGAAAACTTTCAGTAACGGAATCTTATCACAAAAAGAATTACGGACGAACTCTCTTAAAAAAGCATGTACAATGCCGTAAATGACCTGTATTTGACTGAGGATGGGATTCAGTAGTGTTGCCTCATTGTAATGTTATCGTTTTATCTTTGGCTCGTTTTCGTATGAATCTTAGTACTTCGCGATGCTTTGTAAAACTATTTAATAATGAAGTTCAACAAGTCTATGTGACTAACATACTATTTAATATTTACTTCTCACACATAATACGACACTGACACATCTAACAACATCAATAGTCATTTTAGTCGGGCCTCCTTTTACAAAGATATTTAACTAAATATTCCATTAGCCCAAAGTGACAATAATCTCTGCGCGACATCATTTCTAATACCATATCTCCCCCTCTGGTCCCCGCAGAGAGGATCTCTACACTCTTGGCCCGCATTCTCGCCCAAGAGTCTGATCTAGGCAGCAACCTCTACATGATGTAGTTCTAACGCCCGCTCCATCCTCTCTCTATCTCCTGTCTTCTCTACTAGCTACATTTCTCCCTCTCCTTGAAGCGGCTCTGGGCCATCTTTAAATACGGCACTGTTTACATATTCATAACTCTCTTTATTGACCTAGCTTCATATTGGAGAGGTCAACATTGACTCCACCCAAGACAGAACTATGACCAATAGTAATAAGGAAACCATCGAGCATTTCCTATCATCCAATATAAGTTATTCATTAATTCATCGTAGTTCGAGCCGTAACGTTACACTGTTATGCATGCAGGTCCCCCCCCCCCCCCCCCACCCCACGCGCGGGCCCCAAACAGAAATTACCCAGATGTCGCCATCCCCCCGACACCGTAGTGAAAGGCGCACTCACGTCTACGGGGACACCCACCCATATACAATGGATCCAACACACATATCCTTATTCATATAATAGGAGGCGGACCCGAGCCCAGCTACCAGGCTAGGACCGCATCCGTGTTCATTAAAAAGTTTGATAAAATAAATAAGTGTACATATATTTGCAACGATTCTTGTACTATCCGAAAATGGATCTCCGAGATCAGATCAGATCAGAGAGCTCGTCCGTAACAGGCGTATTTGGGTATACTGGGATAGAGCTTTCAATCACAGAGCGAATCCTATCAAAAAGTATGTACACTATGTTATGATATAACCTATAAATAGACGCTTTTTCATTGGCCTAAAAGTAACTTTTTAGAAAATATATCTTGCGATATGCACCGTTTTTTTCTGATATGCACCAGTTTTATAAATAGTAACAGGGGAAGACCAGGGAATCCCATGAGCCGCCTATTAATATCCTTCGCCTTTATCCGTACGCTACGGAATATTTCGAGGCGCGTTCTGAATGACCACGGAAACTTCCGAAGCTCGTTCGGATGTTCATGATTAAATGCAATCAACCGTTTGACTTCCATTGAACATTTTCTGTGTTTCCAAACGACAATAACTGTCAAAATTGATATTGAGGGTTATATAATAATACAGTTATGGGCTTTTCAGCTGTTATACTTGATGTTGATATGTACCAACAAAATCATTATTGACCTCGGCTATCGTCTCGGTCAATAATGATTGTGTTGGTGCATATCACATCATATATAACAGCTGAAAAGTCCATACTTGTATAATATATAATAAGGGCTATGACCAAAGATAGTATTGATAATAAAAAACACTATGAGGGAATAGGTCATATGACGTCATCACTTTGGAATGTTATTTTCCCACGGCTTAAAAATGTAAACAATAGTAATTTTTACTGCTATGGAGATATTTCCACCAAAACAAGTCTGTTGTTCAAATCTGACCTGTCCGAGTGGATCCATCCCAACGATCAATTAAGAAGTAGTATATATGTATATTAAAATGATTTGCTTAAAAAATTAAACTTCAAATTTCATGTTATAATGAATAAAACACTTTAATGTTTAGAGTATTGGACAATTTGGAGGCATTTCTCCGCCTGTGTACCCCGACCACATCCCGGATCCGAAGGATGATGACCAATCAAGTTCGGTGAAGGATACACCTGTCACCACCATGAACCCTCACGACCCGGGATATGATCAGAGCTGGGACTTTTTTATATATTGTCCCCTATATTCATGTCTCAATTTGTGTTTGTTAAAAATCTTCAATTGTCAACGTTGGGACTATATAGGAAGGATTGATTCCATGATCTAGCACCTTATATTTTGTTTGTCATCTGACATTATAGCAGGTAAGGAGGGTAAACAATAATTACCAGTTTTAAGGTATTTGCTATGACCCAACCGGGAATCAACATGCGACCTCCCGGACCCGATGCGGACTCTCTACAACTACACCACCGAGGTGGTGATTAAATTAGGTTCCGCATTTGACATCATTCCCACAATCCTGAGCGCCAAGGTGGGAAAGCAATGACTACCAGTTTTAAAATAGTTCAGAGCTTCTGAAAATGAGGACACGAGCCGTCCCGCGAGAAAACCAACATTAAAGACTTGCGTAAAGTATCGACACGGATCAGATTACGCATGCAGCGCAAGCGAACCCGGGCAAACACGTTTCGCCTCCTGTGAATTTTCTATTTCATGAATCATTACTCTATACCCCTATCCCCCTGAGACTGAATGTGTCGGCCCGGATTAGTCTGCGCGGACTGCGCTGGCTCATCTGGGTCGATGCATCACGAAGAGGCCATAATGTTGGTTTTCTCGCGGGACGGCTCACCATTCATGGTGGAGTGTCCATGAATGAGACACATTTCCTAGCCTATTACTGGTTTGTTTACATAGGGACTGTGACTAAGTGCACTGTCGCCGTGTTATAACTGAGATAATGTCAGTGTTTCGGCCAGTGTGCTTCTCACGATGGTTTACTGGTCCTAAGTTTACTAATCGTTGTTTGCTTAGCGCGAAACAGTTGTAACTGCTTCTTAAATTACATACATTTACAACCGTTTAACGCTAACCATCGGTTTGTTATAAACAGACATTCATCCCCTGACGATGTGTTCACATTTGCAACATGCATATTAAACAGATGAATTAAATTTAAGCGCAATCTATTATCTGTTGTTATCTTCGTGTCTCGTTTAATATTAATTGGCAAAACGAAAGAAATGACAAGACTTGCTTAACCCTTTCCCTCATACGACAAATCTACAGCAGATGACTTTGAAAACATGCAAAAAAAAAAAAAAAATGTTTCTATTGAAAGTGTCAGTATTTATTTGTTATAGTTGAACAAAGTCTGGCAAAGGCAGAGATTGCTTATTATGAGCAATTTCTCTATGTGCCACAATGTTTTCAAAGTATTCTGCTGCAGAGGCGTCACAAAACGTCTGTATGTGGGAAAGGGTTAAACAATACAATAGTCCTGGTCTGGTATCGTAAGGCAGCAGATCCACTATAATACATACAAGTGTATACACAATAAATCGACGAAATAGTCAGCTTGAATAGGAACAAAACTAGTATCTATGGCGTCATTTAAATCCCCAAAAGTATAAAGAAAACATAAAGAGAATGATTTTTAACAGCAATTGATTTTCATAAAGTAAGGTATGTAGTTCCCTTAATTTATCATTATATAACATTTAGAGACCCTACCACTTGATATTAAGGAACATCTAACTATGAGCCGTCCCGCGAGAAAACCAACAATATGGCCTCTGCGTAATGTATCGATGCAGATCCGCTTGCGCAGTCTGCGCAGACTAATCCGGGCCGACACCATTCCGTCTCAGGGGGATAGAGGTATAGAGTAATGATTCCTAAAACAGAAAATCCACAGGAGGCGAAACATGTCTATCCGAGTTAGCCTGCGCGGCATGCTAATGGACGATGCGGATCGATACTATACGCAGAGTCCACAATGTTGGTTTTCTCGTAATTCGGCTCATATAGACGATATATAATTGTGTGCAGTATGACTGATTGGCTGGTGTCAAGATAACTGGACTTTATAACTATGTCTGGGATCGAATGTATTACACCTACGAGGCGGTAACACAAACTTTTCGAACTCAACTCTTTCTCACTTTCAGACGCTTTCTGACTCCTCTGCAGAAAACGGATTCTAAAAACATTGCAGTAAAATAAGACAGCCAGTTGCGCGAAAAGAATGTTGTGTGGGGTACTGGTGTGAGAAAGAGGTATGTGAAGTTGGCACGAAGTTCGTTATATGTGAATATAGATCAAGGTCGATATTCGGGAAAATGGTGCTATTGTATTTCAGACCATGTAGAAAAGCGAATACCGATTTGAATATTGAGTTGAGCCAGGTCGATATTCGGGAAAATTATGATTTTGTCTTCCTGATCATATAGAAGGGCGAATACCGATGTTCGCCCATCTACATGATCAGAAAGACGCAATAAGCATTTTCCAAAATACCAACCTGGCTCGATATTCAGAACGATATTCAAATATGTATTCACACATCTACATGATCTTAAAGATGAAATCACAATTTCAAGAATATCGACCTGGCTCGATATTCAAATCGATTTTCAAATCGGTATTCGGACTTTTTCCTGATCAGAGAAAACAAAATTAACATTTTCCCAAATATCGATCTGGCTCAATATTCAGATATATATTCAAATCGGTTTTCGCTCTAATACATAATCAGAAAAACACACTCACTATTTTATGGAATATCGACCTGGCTTGATATCATATCTATATTCTAATCGGTATTCGCTCGAATACATGATCCGAAAGATGAAATCACCATTTTATTAAAACAACGACATGCCTCGATATTCACATCGATATTTAAATCGGTATTAACGCATTTACCTGATCAGAAAGACGAAATCAACATTTTTCCGATTATCGACATGGCTCGATATTCAGATTTATATTCAAATTGGTATTTGCTCTAATACATGATCATGAAGACGAAATCACAATTTTCTCGATTATCACCCTTTCTTGAAATTCAGATTTATATTCAAATCGGTATTCGCTCTTATACATGATCAGAATAACGAAATCCAATTTACTCGAATATCGACCTGGCTCGAAATTCAGATCTATATTCAAATCGGTTTTCGCTCTTATACATGATCTGAATGACGAAACCACCATTTTCTCGAATATCGACCTGGCTCGAAATTAAGATCTATATGCAAATCGGTATTCGCTCTTATACATGATCATAATAACGAAATCACAATTTTATCGAATATTGACATGGCTCGATATTCAGATTTATATTCAAATTGGTATTCGCTCTAATACATGATCATGAAGACGAAATCACCATTTTCTCGATTATCAACCTGTCTTGAAATTCAGATTTATATTCAAATCGGTATTCGCTCTTATACATGATCAGAATAACGAAATCCAATTTACTCGAATAACGAACTGGCTCGAAATTCAGATCTATATTCAAATCGGTTTTCGCTCTTATACATGATCTGAATGACGAAACCACCATTTTCTCGAATATCGACCTGGCTCGAAATTAAGATCTATATGCAAATCGGTATTCGCTCTTATACATGATCAGAATAACGAAATCACAATTTTATCGAATATCGACCTGGCTCGAAATTCAGATCTATATTCAAATCGGTATTCGCTCTAGTACATGATCTGATTGACGAAATCACCATTTTCTCGAATATCGACCTGGCTCAAAATTCAGATCTATATTCAAATCAGTATTCGCTCTAATACATGATCTGATTGACGAAATCACCATTTTATCGAATATCGACCCGGCTCGAAATTCATATCTATATTCATATCGGTATTCGCTCTAATACATGATCTGATTGACGAAATCACCATTTTCTCGAATATCGACCTGGCTCGAAATTCATATCTATATTCATATCGGTATTCGCTCTAATACATGATCTGATTGACGAAATCACCATTTTCTCGAATATCGACCTGGCTCGAAATTCATATCTATATTCATATCGGTATTCGCTCTAATACATGATCTGATTGACGAAATCACCATTTTCTCGAATATCGACCTGGCTCGAAATTTAGATCTATATTCATATTGGTATTCGCTCTAATACATGATCTGATTGACGAAATCAGCATTTTCCCGAATATCGACCTGACTCGAAATTCAGATTTATATTCGTGCCAACTTCAATTTCCAGCCAGGAAACTCATGAATAGATAAACTGGCTGCTAAAATTGTTATATTTGTAAGATCGGATTTTGAACGTAACATATATTTTTCAGAGGCTTATTGTTTAACGAGGTATTTAGATCCAGATCTGACGGTGTGGACGTACTGACAGATCCGAAGCTTCGCGTATCACAAGGAACCGGAAGATGGGTTTTCGTATGACGTGGCTTTAACGGCATTCTTTCCTTCTCTGAAAAAAAATGCAAAATTGTGAAATTATAGATAATGGTTATAATGATATGAGACAGTGAATAAGAAAATGTACCAGCTGGTATTTCTGATTTCTGAACATTGAACGTCTAGGGTTCTATTCCACCAGACTTACTTAGCGCTAAGTCATTCTTAAATACTTAAAGCACATTCCATCGTTTTTATTATCCTAGTATTTTGTAAAATATGAAAAGTAGAATTTATTTCAAGTATCTGATTAAGTAAACAGAAATAGTTACCTTGCTAACTATCAACACTTGTTAAGAAATGAAATATTTAGCCTTTTCATTAGAAAAACAAAAATGAGGATTGATTGATTGAGTGGGATTAGCGCCGTTTTGAACAATTGTTCAGTCACATCACGGCAGCGAGTTCACCTATGCATGTGTTTCCTAACCTTCTCTCAAAAGTAATCCACACACCATACTTTCTAAGCAACTGGCTATTTTTCCACATAGACTGTCGGCCAATTGGTGAAAGACGAATGACGGTTATCACAGTAACATTTGTTAAATGTCGGAAAGAATGTTGGCCAAGCTGGGGTCCGAACTCACAATCCCTGGATTACTTAGCACCGAGTTACATTGGTAGAATAAAGGCCTGATCGTATTCTCCACCTGCTCGGTCTTGTCAGAATCTACACATGTTGACATAATCTTCTAACAAGCTTGTGTAAGTAAAATGAGCCGTTCCACGAGAAAACCAACATTGCGGACTGCGTAAAGCATCGACCCGGATCAGCCTAAGCATGCTGCGCAGGCTAACCCGGACAAACAATTTTCACCTCCCGTGGATTTTCTGTTTCAGGAATCATTACTCTATACCTCTATACCCTGGAGACGGAATATGTCGGTCCGGATAAGCCTGCGCAGTCGGTGCAGGCTGATCTGGGTCGATTCATTACGCAGAGTACATAATGTTGGTTTTCTCGCGTGACAGGCTCATATGTGAACAGTGTAGATCTTGGTCAGACTGTGCGGATACAAATACTGATCTGGATCAATACTGCTCATAAAAGCAAATGAGTACATTTTCTCATGCACTGGCTCATATATGTCTCCAAACTGACTGATGTTTCTCTTACAGGCGTAACGAATATTTGGATATGATTCTTATCAGAGTTATATGTATCTGTATTATATTATCAAATGTCACGTTTCGATAATATCAAATTCAATTCTATGGAAAAAAAACGCCATGCTTTGATATATTCAAATGCCAAGCTTTGATATTTTCAATTGTCCAAAATGAATCCCAACAGTGATACGTATGTACATACTATGATTAATAATATAGAATGCGTTGTTTAATATGTAAACTAGAAAAGATTGGGCCAAAGGATACTTTCTTACGAGTCAATCTGCAGTGCGCGTTTCGACGCTCGAGACCGGTTTGATGACATTTTGATATATATATTCAAATTCCATTCAATTGTAAGTGATGAAATTTAAAAAATAAAAAGTTCAAGAAAACATGATAAATAGATAGATTTTAATTGACTCATACAAATACATGTATCTCATCATTTACATACATTTACATTAACAAAATGAATACGTGAACAACAAATAATAATCCGATATAACTTTGAAGTTTCTTGATTTTGGTAGATTTCAAAAATAGATTATAATAAATAAAGAAGATTTATCCTTTAACTCAAAACCGTTTAGGAGAGTGTGAAATTAACAATTGTTGGAATACATATCTTATTCCGAATTCATACTGTCGATCAACTACATATATTACCTCAAAATCATCTTATTTAGGTGATTTGAAGCTTGTAGTATGTGAGTAATGGGTAAATAGGAATATATACAACTGTTGAGCACTATCAACGATGTAAAGAAAAGTAATGATAATGAGGCTTCGAAAAATATCTCATCGAATGTTGATTAGATTAGATGGTGTGTAACGCAGCTTTCAACACCAGTTATATCACGACGTGTCCTGGGTAAGTTACTAGAACTACTGGTCCTTTTATCCTGACACCAGCCAGTCAGTCGTAATGATATCCCCGCAATCCTGAACGCCAAGCGTAGTTTGCATATTACGACTTATATCCGCGACGTTCCTATTACACCGAAGCGTAGTGTGTATATTACGACTTATATCCGCGACGTTCCTATTACACCGAAGCGTAGTGTGTATATTACGACTTATATCCGCGACGTTCCTACTTAACCGAAGCGTAGTTTGTATATTACGACTTATATCCGCGACGTTCCTATTACACCGAAGCGTAGTTTGTATATTACGACTTATATCCGCGACATTCCTATTACACCGAAGCGTAGTGTGTATATTACGACTTATATCCGCGACGTTCCTACTTAACCGAAGCGTAGTTTGTATATTACGACTTATATCCGCGACGTTCCTATTACACCGAAGCGTAGTTTTTATATTACGACTTATATCCGCGACGTTCCTATTTCACCGAAGCGTAGTGTGCATATTACGACTTATATCCGCGACGTTCCTACTTAACCGAAGCGTAGTTTGTATATTACGACTTATATCCGCGACGTTCCTATTACACCGAAGCGTAGTTTGTATATTACGACTTATATCCGCGACGTTCCTATTACACCGAAGCGTAGTGTGTATATTACGACTTATATCCGCAACGTTCCTACTTAACCGAAGCGTAGTTTGTATATTACGACTTATATCCGCGACATTCCTATTACACCGAAGCGTAGTTTGTATATTACGACTTATATCCGCGACAATCCTATTAAACCGAAGCGTAGTTTGTATATTACGACTTATATCCGCGACGTTCCTATTAAACCGAAGTGTAGTTTGTATATTACAACTTATATCCTCGACGTTCTTATTAAACCGAAGCGTAGTTTGTATATTACGACTTATATCCGCGACGTTCCTATTAAACCGAAGTGTAGTTTGTATATTACGACTTATATCCGCGACGTTCTTATTAAACCGAAGCGTAGTTTGTATATCACGACTTATATCCGCGACGTTCCTATGAAACCGAATCGTAGTTTGTATAGTACGACTTATATCCTCGACGTTCTTATTAAACCGAAGCGTAGTTTGTATATTACGACTTATATCCGCAACGTCCCATTAAACCGAAAAGTAGTTTGTATGTTACGACTTATATCCGCGACGTTCCTATTAAACCGAAGCGTAGTTCGTATATTACGACTTATATCCGCGACGTTCCTATTAAACCGAAGCGTAGTTCGTATATTACGACTTATATCCGCGACGTTTCTATTAAACCGAAGCGTAGTTTGTATATTACGACTTATATCTGCGACGTTCCTATTACACCGAAGCGTAGTTCGTATATTACGACTTATATCATCGACGTTCTTATTAAACCGAAGCGTAGTTTGTATATTACGACTTATATCCGCGACGTTCCTATTAAACCGAAGCGTAGTTCGTATATTACGACTTATATCCGCGACGTTTCTATTAAACCGAAGCGTAGTTTGTATATTACGACTTATATCTGCGACGTTCCTATTACACCGAAGCGTAGTTCGTATATTACGATTTATATCCGCGACGTTCCTATTAAACCGAATCGTAGTTTGTATATTACGACTTATATCCGCGACGTTCCTATTAAACCGAAGCGTAGATTGTATAGTACGACTTATATCCGCGACTTTCCTATTACACCGAAGCGTAGTTTGTATATTATGACTTATATCCGCGACTTTCCTATTACACCGAAGCTTAGTTTGTATATTACGACTTATATCCGCGACGTTCTTATTAAACTGAAGCGTAGTTTGTATATAACAACTTATATCCCCGACTTTCCTATTAAACCGAAGCGTAGTTTGTATATTACGACTTATATCCGTGACGTTCATATTAAACTGCAACATAGTTTGTATATTACGACTTATATCCCCGACGTTCTTATTACGACGAAGCGTAGTTTGTATATTACGTCTTATATCCGCGACGTTCCTATTACACCGAAGCGTAGTTTGTATATTCCGACTTATATCAGCGACGTTCCTATTACACCGAAGCTTAGTTTGTATATTACGACTTATATTCCCGACTTTCTTATTAAACCGAAGTTAGTTTGTATATTACGACTTATATCCGCGACGTTCTTATTACACCGAACCGTAGTTTGTATATTACGACTTATGTCAGCGACGTTCCTATTAAACCGAAGCTTAGCTTGTATATTACGACTTATATCCGCGACGTTCCTATTAAACCGAAGCGTAGTTCGTATATTACGACTTATATCCGCGACGTTCCTATTAAACCGAAGCGTAGTTTGTATATTACGACTTATATCATCGACGTTCTTATTAAACCGAAGCGTAGTTTGTATATTACGACTTATATCCGCGACGTTCCTATTAAACCGAAGCGTAGTTCGTATATTACGACTTATATCCGCGACGTTTCTATTAAACCGAAGCGTAGTTTGTATATTACGACTTATATCTGCGACGTTCCTATTACACCGAAGCGTAGTTCGTATATTACGATTTATATCCGCGACGTTCCTATTAAACCGAATCGTAGTTTGTATATTACGACTTATATCCGCGACGTTCCTATTAAACCGAAGCGTAGATTGTATAGTACGACTTATATCCGCGACTTTCCTATTACACCGAAGTGTAGTTTGTATATTATGACTTATATCCGCGACTTTCCTATTACACCGAAGCTTAGTTTGTATATTACGACTTATATCCGCGACGTTCTTATTAAACTGAAGCGTAGTTTGTATATAACAACTTATATCCCCGACTTTCCTATTAAACCGAAGCGTAGTTTGTATATTACGACTTATATCCGTGACGTTCATATTAAACTGCAACATAGTTTGTATATTACGACTTATATCCCCGACGTTCTTATTACGACGAAGCGTAGTTTGTATATTACGTCTTATATCCGCGACGTTCCTATTACACCGAAGCGTAGTTTGTATATTCCGACTTATATCAGCGACGTTCCTATTACACCGAAGCTTAGTTTGTATATTACGACTTATATTCCCGACTTTCTTATTAAACCGAAGTTAGTTTGTATATTACGACTTATATCCGCGACGTTCTTATTACACCGAACCGTAGTTTGTATATTACGACTTATGTCAGCGACGTTCCTATTAAACCGAAGCTTAGCTTGTATATTACGACTTATATCCGCGACGTTCCTATTACACCGAATCTTAGTTTGTATATTACGACTTATATCCGAGACGTTCCTATTACACCGAAGCGTAGTTTGTATATAACGACTTATATCCGCGACGTTCCTATTACACCGAAGCTTAGTTTGTAGATTACGACTTTTATCCCCGACTTTCCTATTAAACCGAAGCTTAGTTTGTATATTACGACTTATATCCGCGACGTTCCTATGAAACTGAAGCGTAGTTTGTATATTACGACTTATGTCAGCGACGTTCCTATTAAACCGAAGCGTAGTTCGTATATTACGACTTATATTCCCGACTTTCCTATTAAACCGAAGCTTAGTTTGTATATTACGACTTATATCCGCGACGTTCCTATGAAACTGAAGCGTAGTTTGTATATTACGACTTATATCCGCGACGTTCCTATGAAACCGAAGCGTAGTTTGTATATTACGACTTATATTCCCGACTTTCCTATTAAACCGAAGCTTAGTTTGTATATTACGACTTATATCCGCGACGTTCCTACTTAACCGAAGCGTAGTTAGTATATTACGACTTATATCCGCGACGTTCCTATTACACCGAATCGTAGTTTGTATATTACGACTTATATTCCCGACTTTCTTATTAAACCGAAGTTAGTTTGTATATTACGACTTATATCCGCGACGTTCTTATTACACCGAAGCGTAGTCTGTATATTACGACTTATGTCAGCGACGTTCTTATTACACCGAAGCGTAGTTTGTATATTACGACTTATATTCCCGACTTTCTTATTACACCGAAGCTTAGTTTGTATATTACGACTTATATCCGCGACGTTCCTATTACACCGAAGCGTAGTTTGTATATTACGACTTATATCCGCGACGTTCCTATTACACCGAAGCTTAGTTTGTAGATTACGACTTTTATCCCCGACTTTCCTATTAAACCGAAGCTTAGTTTGTATATTACGACTTATATCCGCGACGTTCCTATGAAACCGAAGCGTAGTTTGTATATTACGACTTATATCCGCGACGTTCCTATGAAACCGAAGCGTAGTTTGTATATTACGACTTATATCCGCGACGTTCCTATTAAACCGAAGCGTAGTTTGTATATTACGACTTATATCCGCGACGTTCCTATTACACCGAATCGTAGTTTGTATATAACGACTTATATCCGCGACGTTCCTATTAAACCGAAGCGTAGTTTGTATATTACGACTTATATCCGCGACGTTCCTATGACACAGAAGCGTAGTTTGTATATTACGACTTATATCCGCGACGTTCCTATTAAACCGAAGCGTAGTTTGTATATTACGACTTATATCCGCGACGTTCCTATGAAACCGAAGCGTAGTTTGTTAAACCGAAGCGTAGTTTGTATATTACTCCTGATATCCGCGACTTTCATATTAAACCGAAGAGTAGTTTGTATAGTACGACTTATATCCGCGATGTTCCAAATCCCCCACGCTATACACTCGGCCATTGCAGATTACTATGTACATGTTATGTACAGAGTTAGAGAAATTAATCGGATTATCGCATGTAATTCTACAATGTGGTTTTATAGATTTGTGTTGCAAGGTCATCAAACGTTGTCTGTAATTTCAACCAATTAAGATGAACAGTACAAGATTACGCTAAAGTCTATATGAGCTATGACTCATTGATAATCAAGCTTTCCGTCTTTTCAGCTTAGCTGGCTAAGAAACAATAGCGACTGCTTGAGCAGCATGCAAAATACAAACAGCAACCCAGGGGTCGTGAATTCGAACCCCGGCTCGGCCATTCTTCCCTATGATTGACATAATTTGTTGTGACTAGCATCATTCGTCGTTCACCGATGCGCTGAATAGTCTATGTGGGAAGGTAGCCAATTATGTTGGAATATTTTAGGAATAACAGCTCTGATTTATCAAGGTAGCCAGTTATGTTGAAATATTATGTGAATAACAGCTTTGATTTATCAAGGTAGCCAGTTGTGTTGGAATATTATGTGAATAACAGCTGTGATTTATCATGGTAGCCAGTTATGTTGGAATATTATGTGAAAAACAGCTGTGATTTATCCAAGAACCACCCGTAGTGTAAACTAGCCGCCGTGATAAAACTAAAATAGAGTTTAACACGGCGTTAAACTAAAATCAATGGATAAATATGAATTTGAATAAAGATTGCCGTTCTGCTCAACAGCGTTCTTGGAAGCGTTGGTACATGGATACTGCTAAAGCTTTAAGGCACGCTCTGTTCAAGTTTTATGACCGGTATTTCACCGTGGACTCGGAATTGCAAATATGCTAGGAATTTCCCGTTAACTCGGACTTGGAACTAGCGAATGGACTTGGAATTCCTCATGTACTTGGACTCTTCCATGGACTTTGAATTAACCCTGTACAAGGAATTGTCCATGGCCTTGGAATTGCCCATGTACTAATAATTGCCCCTGGACTTGGAATTTCCCGGTGACTTGGAATTCCCCACGTACATGGAATTGATCCTTGACTTAGAAATTCCCTTGAACTCGAAATTGTGCTTTGAAATGTCACTGGACTTGGAATTGCCAATGTACTTGGAATTCCCTATGTACTTGGAATTCCCTATGTACTTGGAATTTCCCGTGAACTCAGAATTGCCAATGTACAAGGAATTGCCCTTGATCCAGGAATTGCCCCTGAACTTGGAATTGCCCACGTACTTGGAATTTCCTGTGAACACGAAAGTCCCAATGTACAAGGAATTGCTAATGTGCTTGGAATTGGCGCTGGACGTGGAATTACCCATTTAAAAGGAATTGCCCATGGACTCGGAATTGCCCGTATACCCGGAATTGCTACAGTACTTGGAATTTCCCATGGACTCGGAATTGCACATGAACTTGGAATTGCCCACATAATTGAAATTGCGCATTGAATTGGAATTGCAAATGGACTAGGAATAGTAAAATGGATTAGATATGTCCATGGACAGGAAATTGTCCACTGACTAGAAATTGCCCATATACTTGGAATTGCCAATGTCCTTAGAATTGCCCGTAAACTTGGAATTGCCCATATAATTGGAAATGCGCATTGAAACGGAATTTCAAATAGACTCGGAATGGTCCATAGGTTTGATATGTCCATGGACATGAACTTATTCATTGACTAGGAATTGCTAATGTACTTGGAATTGCTAATGTCCTTGGAATTGCCCGTGTACTTGAAATTGCCCATGTATTAGGAATTGCGCATTGACTTGGAATTTCCCATAAACTATGAATATCCCACGTACTTGGAATTTCCCATACACTTTGAATTACCAATGGACTTGGAATTGCACATGTATTTGGATTTGTCTAAGTAATTGGAATTGCGCATTGTCTCGGACTTGCCCGTGAAGTCGGAATTGCAAATTGACTTGGAATAGTCCATAGATTCGAAATTGTCCATGAACTAGGAATTTCGGATTCGAAACCAGGCCGGGCCATACTAAAACATTAAAAGATGGTAGTATTTGCTTTTCATGTCCGGCTATAAGAGAGGCATAAAACACCACACATACAATTACATAACGAGATATGGACTCGATTTCCTATGAATTGTTACGGTATTAAACAGCTTTATTAAAGCAGTAAACAGTTACGTCCGACTATAAGAGAGGCGTAAAACAAGACACATACAATTTCATAACGAGATATGGACTCGATTTCCTATGAATTGACACGGTATTAATAAGCTTTATTAAAGCAGTAAACATTTATGTC
The DNA here is from genome assembly GCA_031761405.1 of Serripes groenlandicus. NCBI lineage: Eukaryota > Metazoa > Mollusca > Bivalvia > Cardiida > Cardiidae > Serripes > Serripes groenlandicus. The sequence continues at coordinate 17,135,207 of JASEVX010000002.1, forward strand.
CGACTGTAAGAGAGGCGTAAAAGACCACTCGTACAATTACATAACGAGATATGGACTCGATTTCCTATGAATTGTTACGGTATCAAACAGCTTTATTAAAGCAGTAAACATTTATGACCGACTATAAGAGAGGCGTAAAACACCACACATACAATTAAATAACGAGATATGGACTCGATTTCCTATGAATTGTTACGGTATTAAACAGCTTTATTAAAGCAGTAAACATTTACGTCCGACTATAAGAGAGGCGTAAAACACCACACATACAATTAAATAACGAGATATGGACTCGATTTCCTATGAATTGTTACGGTATTAAACAGCTTTATTAAAGCAGTAAACATTTATGCCCGACTATAAGAGAGGCGTAAAACACCACCACATACAATTACATAACGAGATATGGACTCGATTTCCTATGAATTGTTACGGTATTAAACAGCTTTATTAAAGTAGTAAACATTTATGCCCGACTATAAGAGAGGCGTAAAACACCACACATACAATTACATAACGAGATATGGACTCGATTTCCTATGAATTGATACGGTATTAACAAGCTTTATTAAAGCAGTAAACATTTATGTCCGACTGTAAGAGAGGCGTAAAAGACCACTCGTACAATTAAATAACGAGATATGGACTCGATTTCCTATGAATTGTTACGGTATTAAACAGCTTTATTAAAGCAGTAAACATTTATGTCCGACTATAAGAGAGGCATAAAACACCACACATACAATTACATAACGAGATATGGACTCGATTTCCTATGAATTGTTACGGTATTAAACAGCTTTATTAAAGCAGTAAACATTTATGTCCGAATATAAGAGAGGCGTAAAACAAAACACATACAATTACATAACGAGATATGGACTCGATTTCCTATGAATTGTTACGGTATCAAACAGCTTTATTAAAGCAGTAAACATTTATGTCCGACTATAAGAGAGGCGTAAAGCACCACACATACAATTAAATAACGAGATATGGACTCGATTTCCTATGAATTGTTACGGTATTAAACAGCTTTATTAAAGCAGTAAACATTTACGTCCGACTATAAGAGAGGCGTAAAACACCACACATACAATTAAATAACGAGATATGGACTCGATTTCCTATGAATTGTTACGGTATTAAACAGCTTTATTAAAGCAGTAAACATTTATGTCCGACTATAAGAGAGGCGTAAAACACCACACATACAATTACATAACGAGATATGGACTCGATTTCCTATGAATTGTTACGATATTAAACAGCTTTATTAAAGCAGTAAACATTTATGCCCGACTATAAGAGAGGCGTAAAACACCACCACATACAATTACATAACGAGATATGGACTCGATTTCCTATGAATTGTTACGGTATTAACAAGCTTTATTAAAGCAGTAAACATTTACGTCCGACTATAAGAGAGGCGTAAAACACCACACATACAATTACATAACGAGATATGGACTCGATTTCCTATGAATTGTTACGGTATTAAACAGCTTTATTAAAGCAGTAAACATTTATATTATGTCCGACTAATGGTTGATACTAAGCAGGGATCGCTCGTTTGATACAACACCAATTTGACATCGAAAATGTTATTTAATAAGTAAATGACTGACTGACATTTGTAGTTACCCTTGCACAGAATACGTGCATTAGCCCCTCGGGAAGATTAAGATCAGACCATACATTCCCACTATTTGATCAGTATCTTCACTTTGTGTCTATGAGATCAATGAATTTGATATCGAAACGAGCAGATCCTGGATCTACACTGATCGCATATGCCCGAATGTATACCTCATTTTCACGCGTCGATGCTCATTTGATTTTTAGCGATATGTTATACGCATTTGACATTGCATGCTAGTATTCAATAAACGGTATTAATAAAATATACCTTACTTTCCGTTGGACTTCGGTTAGGGTATATTTCATTGATCCTTTTCAAGCCTTCCGTCAAGTAATACTTCCATGACGTTACGGCTTCATATTCATTGATTGATTTGTTGTTCGTGGTTTAGTGCAGACATATCGCAACGGCATCTTCACCTTATCTTGTATTGCCCGGCTTTCTCAAACAAGTTCTCTAAAAACATTCTTTTCATGCAACTGACTGCTGTATTGTTTAACTGTTAGCCCGTTGCTGGAAGACGAATTGTCAGAAAGAATGTTGGAATAGCTGGTTTGCGAATTGTTCAAAACTTGCTGCCTTGATAAAAAATGAACATTGTTCATAACGACGTTAATCACCATATAATCAATATACCAATTGATAAGTACAACGTGTCTTCGTGTGCTACCAAAAGGGTACAACCTCGGTGGTAAAGTAATAGAGCGTCCGCCTATGGTAAGAGAGGTCGCCGGATCGATCTCAGGCCGAGTGAAACCAAATATTTAAACATAATAGAAATGTTTTTCCTTCTTGGCGCTCAGGGTTGTGGGGTCAGCATTACGACTGATATGCTGATGTCAAGCTAAAACTACCAATATTACTGGTAATTTCCCTGGGAAATGCCGTGATGTAACTGAACGAATATTGAAAGTAGATCTACATGATTATTCTATATTTTAACGTACACTGTAAAGGGGCAATGCTGGATTACATGGTATAGCATTACGACTGATGTGTTGATGTCAAGCTAAAACTACCAAAAGTTCTGGTAATTTCCCTGGGAAATGCCGTGATGTAACTGAACGAATATTGAAAGTAGATCTACATGATTATTCTATATTTTAACGTACACTGTAAAGGGGCAATGCTGGATTACATTGTATAGCATTACGACTGATGTGTTGATGTCAAGCTAAAACTACCAATAGTTCTGGTAATTTCCCTTGGAAATGCCGTGCTGTAACTGAACGAATATTGAAAGTAGATCTACATGATTATTCTATATTTTAACGTACACTGTAAAGGGGCAATGCTGGATTACATGGTATAGCTATTTTAATAAGGATATTCGTACTTAACGTTTATCGGTCATATTTATTTCAACCTTTTTGTTTTGACACATTTGCAGAAAATGGGATCAAACTGTTTTTAAGCACATTCTAAACCCCTTAAACCACCAGTTTTTATGTTGTCATGTAATGTATTGAGTACAAAGGTTAAAGCTATAATTTCTTTCATTTTCGTCTTTTGAAGAGTAAACATATCATATCAGTTGTTTAGCTTTATAAGCACTTTATGACGCCCAAATAGCTACGTCATACAAAAACAGACCGACGGGACAGTGTGACCGACACAGATTCAGATCAGCCCACTCATTGACGCAGCCTGATCAAATTATTTTATGTTCGCCATTAAATTGTCACGCAGAGGTTGAAGCATGTATATCTGTATAATTGTTACTATGTTATGGCGAACAATTGACTTCACGATTATGCAACTTAATCGCAACTGCCATTCGTTTTTGAAATATTTGACGGACAGTTTTGTTTTTGCGTCTCGGTGATGTAATTGTTAAATAGGGAGTTTCCCGGACTGATAATTAATTGGTTAGTTTAATTTGAATTAGTGCCGCTTTCAACAAGGTTAGGTCATATAACGGTGGCCATTTCATCTTTCCACGTGTTTCCCGGTATTCTCACAGTCACTAGTCCTTCACATAACAGTCTTACCAAGCAAACTGCTGCTGTTCGTCTGAATATACTCAGATGTACCTTTTAACAAACTAATAAGAAATGTTATCTTACTAGTTTTACGTCAATCTAACATTTGATATCAAACTGGTGAGCCAGAAGATAATTTACGCCGCTTTCAACAATTGTTCGGTTATATCAAGGCATATCCTAGGTAAGTTACCATTACTACATATCCTTTTATCCTGACACCAGCAAGTCAGTCGTAATGCTAACCCCGCAACCTTGAGTGCAAAGGTTGGTAGCCATTACTACCAATTTTAAAGAATATGGTTTGACCCGGCCAGGGATCGAACCCGTGAGCTACCACACCCGAGACTGCCGCTCTACCACTACAACGCCGATGCGGTTTCCGTGTCACCTGACGCCACTCAATTAATGTGATACTTAATCACCCGAGACTAACGCTCTACTACTACAACACCGATGTGGTTCTCTTGTCACCTAACGCCACCCAATTAATGTGATACTTAATCACCCGAGACTACCGCTCTACTACTACAACACCGATGCGGCTTCCGTGTCACCTGACGTCACTCGATTAATGTGATACTTAATCACCCGAGACTGCCGCTCTACCACTACAACACCGATGTGGTTCTCTTGTCACCTGACGTCACTCGATTAATGTGATACTTAATCACCCGAAACTACCGCTCTACCACTACAAGACCGATGTGGTTCCCTTGTCACCTAACGCCACTCAATTAATGTGATACTTAATCACCCGAGACTACCGCTCTACCACAACAACACCGATACGGTTCTCTTGTCACCTGACGCCACTCAATTAATGTGATACATAATCACCCGAGAATGCCGCTCTACCAATACAATATCCGAGACTACCGCTCTACCACTACAACATCGATGTGGTTCTCTTGTCACCTAACGTCACTCAATTAATGTGATACTTAATCACCCGAGACTGTCGCTCTACGACTATAACACCGATGTGGTTCTCTTGTCACCTGACTCCACTCAATGAATGTGATACTAAATCACCCGAGACTGCCGCTCTACCAATTCAACACCGATGTGGTTTCCATGTCACCTAACGTCACGCAATTAATGTGATACTTAATCACCCGAGACTGTCGCTCTACCACTACAGCACCGATGTGGTTCTCTTGTCACCTGACTCCACTCAATGAATGTGATACTTAATGACCCGAGACTGCGGGCTCTACCAGTACAACATCGATGTAGGTCTCTTGTCACCTAACGTCACTCAATTAATGTGATACTTAATCACCCGAGAATGCCGCTCTACCAATACAATATCCGAGACTACCGCTCTACCATTACAACACCGATGCGGTTCTCTTGTCACCTAACACCACTGAATTAATGTGATACTTAATCACCCGAGACTGCCGCTCTACCACTACAACACCGATGTGGTTCTCGTGTCACCTAACGCCACTCAATAAATGTGATACTTAATCACCCGAGACTGCCGCTCTACCATAACACCATCGATGTGGTTCTCTTGTTACCTGACGTCACTCAATTAATGTGATACTTATTCACCAAAGATTGCCGCTCTACCACTACAAGACCGATGTGGTTCTCTTGTCACCTGACGCCACTCAATTAATGTGATACCTAATGACCCGAGACTGCCGCTCTACCACTACAACACCGATGTGGTTTCCGTGTCACCTAACGCCACTCAATTAATGTGATGCTTAATCACCCGAGACTGCCGCTCTACCACTGCATAACCGATGCGGTTCTCTTGTCACCAAACGTCTCTCAATTAATGGGATACTTAATCACCCGAGACTACCACTCTACCACTACAACCCCGATGTAGTTCTCTTGTCACCTGACGTCACTCAATTAATGTGCTACTTAATCACCCGAGACAACCGCTCTACCAATACAACACCGATGTGGTTCTATTGTCACCTAACGCCACTCAATTAATGTGATACTTAATCACCAAAAAATGCCGCTCTACTACTACAACACCGATGTGGTTTCCGCGTCACCTAATTAATGTGATACTTAATCACCCGAGACTAACGCTCTGCCCCTACAACACCGATGTGGTTCTCTTGTCACCTGACGTCACTCAATTAATGTGATATTTAATCACCCGAGACTACCACTCTACCACTACAACCCCGATGTAGTTCTCTTGTCACCTGACGTCACTCAATTAATGTGCTACTTAATCACCCGAGACAACCGCTCTACCAATACAACACAGATGTGGTTCTATTGTCACCTAACGTCACTCAATTAATGTGATACTTAATCACCAAAAAATGCCGCTCTACTACTACAACACCGATGTGGTTTACGCGTCACCTAATTAATGTGATACTTAATCACCCGAGACTAACGCTCTGCCCCTACAACACCGATGTGGTTCTCTTGTCACCTGACGTCACTCAATTAATGTGATATTTAATCACCCGAAACTACCGCTCTACTACTACAACACCGATGTGGTTTCCGTGTCACATGACGTCACTCAATTAATGTGATACTTAATCAACCGAGACTGCAGCTCTACCACTACAACACCGATGCGGTTCCCTTTTCACATGACGTGATACTTAATCACCCAAAGCATACATTACACAATGGTCTACGCCAATGATAGCTTTAAATGATGGATGTAGTGCAAAATATACCAAACACTGGGTATTGATCAGTATAAGCGAGAGCTGCTTCATAAACGGCCACAAAATTCAGATTCAGTTATTCGAAAATGTATCGCTTTCATGCGATACTTCAAGACAAAGCAATGGGGACAACAAGCTGCTAAGCCATATAGACCAAGGTTGCGTTCCTTTACATTGTTAAATTTGTATGTCACCTTTCTCAGTAATACAGACGGCATCTGATGTGTCTACCGCAGACACTATTTTAATACATCTTGGGAAAAGAAGGAATCATTCACGTTAAACAAAAATGACTTCCTTTTCTCATATTGATATTGCTGAACAAATTTGACCTGATCCCGATCATTTGTATAAATATTTAATCACAAGGGAGTACTTGCCCATGTGAAGTTATCAACTTCTCATCGATGTCAGGAAAAATGGACCGCCTGAACTGGTTAATTATCCAGCAAACGCCATAATATAAGTGAACAATTGTTGAAAACGTCATATAAGAGCATTCCGACAAACACATCTATACATGGTTTATGTACTTGGAACGATTGTTAAACATATTTCGGAGTACCAGAATAGCATGGTTATGCTTCCTTTATCATTGCTGATAATGCTGCTTATCCCAATGTCCTGCATACATCACCTTTGTAGCATACACCTTTGAATGCATATAAACATAACAATGAACATTGTATATACAAATGGATTGACTTATATATGTATTTAAACCATTGCGGCAAAAGAAGAAATGACTCATCATGAACAATTTCATTTTTAAAGAGACATCTGCAGAAAATGCGTCACACTAAGTTTGCAAAGTCGGAATGGGTTTACCCACAACATAACGGATCAAGCGTAACGTGTTTTAGCTTTGATAAATACTTGATTGAATAATAATCAAGAATGTATGTTTATAGTTTATTATGGTTACATGTGAACATCAAACGTTATCATTTCAAGAGAAAGCAATATATCAAACACATACGAACTAGCTGTTTAAATGTATCATATTGATATTGTTATGTTAACCTGGTGTCTAGTTACATGTTATATTTATCCCATAGTTACTGTAGTAAAAGTCATTAAAATACAGTCTGGTTAACACACATATATAAACTTTACAGGATTCTTAGGTTGATCATGATCTACAATGCTAAACACTTTACTTAATTATCATACACAGAGTAGTTGGAATGTTGATCAAGAAGTTATCTTGCCGAAATCTCATTTGATAATTATTCCTGGAATCGATTTGTTTTTTTATTCGGGTTCTGTGATTTGTTATTTCCTCTGTTGAATGTATCACTTAAAATAATAGTCGGGTTCTTTGATATTTTATTTGATCTGTTGTATACATCACTCTATTTGAGAATGTGTTTCTCTGAAATGTTATTTTCTCATTTGACTAAATCACTGTATTTGGTAAAGCGACTGTGAGTTGCTTGCAGGACGCGCTGGTTGATCTGGATGTTCACTCACTTACATTTGTCGGGCCTGGATTTTTTCCTTGAATTGAGCGCATCATATTGAGAGCCGGGTTCTGTTATAAACTAATTTTCTTGCTGCAGGTTGCTCTGGTTCTACACTTGCCGCCAGTATCTTTATTTTATTTTCTGGAATACAGTTCACTTAGAGTCGGCTCTTCAATATGTTTAGTCTGTGTTGTATAAATCACTCTATCTGATAAACAGAAACTGTTACCTCACACGAACCGAGAAAATGACTAATATAAAGTCTTATCTCTTTCACAATATATAACTGCATAAAGACGTTTCTTCCCCGTGGTTCCGTCTTGTAATACTCGTATGGTTGTACACTGTGGTGAAATAATATGAATATTGTTTGATATGATGTAGAACTCACTCTATCTGATAAACAGAAACTGCTGCGTCACTCGATCCGTAACCATGACTAATATAAAGTCTGTTATCTCTTTCACAATATATAACTTCATAAGGACTATTCATCCCCGGTGTTCCGTCTTGTACTACTCGTATGGTTGTACACTGTGGTGATATAATATGAATAATGTTTGATATGTTGTATAATTCACCCTCTCTGATAAACAGAAATTGCATTTTCCCATGGATGACCTATATACAGTCTGTTATCTCTTTCACAATATATAACTGCATACGGAAGTTTCATCCTCGGTGTTCCGTCTTGTACAACTCGTACGGTTGTACACTGTGGTGATATCATATGAATATTGTTTGATGTGTTGTATAATTCACTCTATCTGATAAACAGAAATTGCATTTTCAAATAGATGACCTATATAAAGTCTGTTATCTCTTTCACAATATATAACTGCATGCGGAAGTTTCATCCCCGATGTTCCGTCTCGTTGGTTGTACACTGTGGTGATATAATATGAATAATGTTTGATATGTTGTATAATTCACTCTATCTGATGAACAGAAATTGCATTTCCAATTAGATGACTTATATAAAGTCTGTTATCTCTTTCACAATATATAACTGCAGTAGGACCATTCATCCCCGGTGTTTCGACTCGAACTACTCGTACGGTTGTACACTGTGGTGATATCATATGAATATTGTTTGATATGTTGTATAATTCACTCTATCTGATGAACAGAAATTGCATTTTCAAATAGATGACCTATATAAAGTCTGTTATCTCTTTCACAATATATAACTGCATGAGGACCTTTCATCCCCGGTGTTCCGTCTTGTACTACTCGTACGGTTGTACACTGTGGTGATACAATATGAATACTATCTGAGCCGCATCCAGCTATATAAATGTTATCTTCTCTATCTACTGCCACACCGCATGGACACACCAGTTTATCATGTGTATATACATGTTGTACATTACCGTCTAGATCCATACTCGTTACACTGTTGTTACTATAATCTGATACGTAAAGCGTGCTCTGATCGATACTCAGTACAATATAGTCGGGTGTTTTAAACAATGTTTGTCTTCTGATATCTGTTGTTATTGTTTTCAATATTTTCCCACCTAAATCAATGATTTTTACGCAGCCAGGATTTTCGAAAGAACAAATAAATGTGTTGTTTGTATAAACAATACCACGACTCACACCACCAATGTCCATTTCCTTCATTACAGACAATGTCTTACCAACCTTTATGAATACGAGTTTATTGTCACATGTAACGACGATCTGATCTTGTTCTACACGTGTTATATCCCATGGCTGTGTAGGTAGTTGTATACAGGATATCACTTCGTGAGTGTTAACGTCAACCATCTTCACGCTGTAGTTACTATTATCAGTCAAAGCCAGCATGTTGTTGTCTAACATAACACCCCCTGTAATCCAGCAGCCGTGTGTTAACGTATCTGTAGAATGTTTAATATCGATTTTACCAACATATCTCAATGACACCGGCTTACTTGATGCAGATGTCTTCACCTTTCTCTCAATCTTTGTTTTTCCTTCTTTTTTCATTTTATTTTCCAAATTTCCCAGACTGTCTACTGCTTTGAGAGACTGAATTATTGTCTCATTCGGTCGAAACATATAGTCTCTTATTGTACATTGATTATCTAACTCTGTCGTCAAACTTTCTAATTGTTTTATTTGATTTTGCGCCTTTTTGGCAGAGATCACCAATTGACGTTGTTGTTTGTATTTCTTCTGTGTTTCCATATTACTGGACATCTCGTTAAGGTCAGCAATCATCGCATCACACGTTGTAGACGCTGACTCAGTTGATTTGGTATCCTTGTCCCTTACGGTCTGGGCCTCTATCAAGGTTCTTTGTTCGAGGGAATCTAAAATCTGGTTTATCTCAGACCTGAATTTCTTTACTTCAGAAACAAACGTCATGTGGATATGCCCCACGTCATTCTTTTTCTTCAATGCAATTGTCTTCGTATTTTGAAGTAGTTGAGTAAGATCGGCTATTGCGCTCATCAGAGATTTATACTCTTTACTCGTTTCGAATTCTATCGCATCGTCCATATACTCTAGTTTACATTGTTTGTGATCTAGGGTGGCACAAACAGAACAGCAGCAATCCTCGTGAATTTTACAATAGTATTCTACGAATTTCCCGTTATGTTTAGAACACATACTTTCGTTCGATGACGAAAACTTCTGTTTTGGCATGCTGTCTCGGTCTAATAATTGATGGTGTTTAGACGTTTTGCTTTTTCTGTGTACTTTTGCACAAGTATTACAGAGGAATTCGTTGCAAACTGTACAATAAAATACGGCATTTTCCTCTTCACCTTCGCCTTTGCATGGGTCACAGAGAAAACCGGTACACAAGTCGTCACTCCCTACCTGTCTCCTCCCCGATACCTCCATGGCAGACAAAGAGTTACTGAAAGAGACAAGAAGTTCAGCTTATCTCTAGACTAATGAAACATTCGAATGTCATAACTCTCATACGTCATCTTTTCCAGAATATTCCTGAATATTGATGGCGGATACGACTCCTTAATATAGCATTTATTTATTTCCTCTTTTATCTCGTAAGAAGTTGTTAATGTAGTGCGATCGATTGATATTCTTTACAAGATGTTACTTTGTGTACAGGTAATTGTGATGTGTTATACGTGAACGTTGTCACTATGACTACAAACGTACACAATCTTACTTCCTCTATAGGTAATTGTGATGTGTTATACGCGAACCTTGTCACTATGACTACAAACGTACACAATCTTACTTTCTCTATAGGTAATTGTGATGTGTTATACGCGAACGTTGCCACTATAAACACAAACGTACATAATTTTACTTCCTCTATAGGTAATTGTGATGTGTCATACGCGAACGTTGTCACTATGAACACAAACGTACATAATTTTACTTCCTCTATAGGTAATTGTGATGTGTTATACGTGAACGTTGTCACTATAAACACAAACGTACACAATCTTACGTCCTCTATAGGTAATTGTGATGTGTTACACATGAACTTTGTCACTATGACTACAAACGTACACAATCTTACTTTCTCTATAGATAATTGATGTGTTATACGTGACCGTTGCCACTATAAACACAAACGTACACACTCTTACTTCCTCTATAGGTATTTGTGATGTGTTACACATGAACTTTGTCACTATGACTACAATTGTACACACTCTTACTTCCTCTACAGGTAATTGTGATGTGTTATACGTGAACGTTGTCACTATAAACACAAACGTACACAATCTTACTTCCTCTATAGTTAATTGTGATGCGTTACACATGAACTTTGTCACTATGACTACAAACGTACACAATCTTACTTTCTCTATAGATAATTGTGATGTGTTATACGTGACCGTTGCCACTATAAACACAAACGTACACACTCTTACTTCCCCTATAGGTAATTGTGATGTGTTATACATGAACCTTTTCACTATGACTACAAACGTACACAATCTTACTTGCTCTATAGGTAATTGTGATGTGTTATACGTGAACGTTGTCACTATAAACACAAACGTACACAATCTTAATTCCTCTATAGGTAATTGTGATGTGTTACACATGAACTTTGTCACTATGACTACAAACGTACACAATCTTACTTTCTCTATAGATAATTGTGATGTGTTATACGTGACCGTTGCCGATATAAACACAAACGTACACACTCTTACTTCCTATATAGGTAATTGTGATGTGTTATACATGAACCTTGTCACTATGACTACAAACGTACATAATCTTACTTCCACTAAAGGTAATTGGGATGTGTTATACGTGAACGTTGCTACTAAGACTACAAACGTACACAATCTTACTTCCTCTATAGGTCATTGTGATGTATTATATATGAACGTTGCCACTATGAACACACACGTACACAATCTTACTTCCTCTATAGGAACTTCTGATGTGTTATACGCGAACGTTGTCACTATGACTTCAAACGTCTAATCTTACTTCCTCTATAGGTAATTGTGATGTGTTATACGCAAACCTTGCCACTATATGTCAACAAACGTACATAATCGTACTTTCTCGTAAGGTAATTGTGATGTGTTAAACATGAACGTCGTTACTATGAACACACACGTTCACAATCTTATTTCCGCTATATTTAAATGCAATTGGTTTCATTGAACAAGTTAACAAATGTATCAATACAGATGACATGTCACACCTTTTAACACAAGGAGTCGGGTAGGATAAACACGTTTACTTTAACCTTTAACCTGATACAGACGACATGGCAAACCTGTTTACACCAGTACTCGGGTATGATGAACACGTTTTCTAAAACCATTTAACTTATAAAATCGACATGTCACGCAATTTAACAAAAAATACTGGGTATGATGAACATACTTAAGTTAACCATTGCACTGAGACAAACCACAATGTACGCCTTTTACACAAGTGTAAGGGTTAGATGAACACGTTTAGTTAAACCATTAAACTAATACATATGACATTTCACACCTTTTAACACAAGTACACGGTTAAGGGTAACACGTTTATGTAAACCATTTAACTGATACAGGTGACATTTCACACCTTTTAACACTAGTACACGGTTAAGAGTAACACGTTTATGTAAGCCATTAAACTAATACAGGTGACATTTCCCACCTTTTAACACTAGTACACGGTTAAGGGTAACACGTTTATGTAAATCATTTAACTGATACAGGTGACATTTCACACCTTTTAACACTAGTACACGGTTAAGAGTAACACGTTTATGTAAACCATTAAACTAATACAGGTGACATTTCCCACCTTTTAACACTAGTACACGGTTAAGGGTAACACGTTTATGTAAACCATTTAACTGATACAGGTGACATTTCACACCTTTTAACACTTGTACACGGTTAAGAGTAACACGTTTAGTTAAACCATTAAACTAATACAGGTGACATTTCACACCTTTTAACACTAGTACACGGTTAAGAGTAACACGTTTATGTAAACCATTTAACTGATACAGATGACATGTCACACCTTTTAACACTAGTACACGGTTAAGAGTAACACAACACATTTTCCAAGCAACTGGCTGCTTTTACACATAGATTGTTAGCCCATTGTTGAACAACGAATGACGCTTGTAACATATACTTTTGTAAAACGTCGAAAAGAATATTGGCCGAGCTAGGATACGAACTCACAACCCCTGGATTGATAGCCCGTGTCGCTACTGACTGAGCTAGCGGGGCTCGGAAACTAGTTAATTAAATAATGTAGTATGTACATCTTTATGTATATAACTAATGTAGTATGTACATCTTTATGTATATAACTAATGAAGTATGTACATATGTATGTATATAACTAATGTAGTATGTACATCTTTATGTATAAAACTAATGTAGTATGTACATCTTTATGTATATAACTAATGTAGTATGTACATATTTATGTATATAACTAATGTAGTATGTACATCTTTATGTATAACACTAATGTAGTATGTACATCTGTATGTATATAACTAATGTAGTATGTACATCTGTATGTATATAACTAATGAAGTATGTACATCTTTATGTACATAACTAATGTAGTATGTACATCTTTATGTATATAACTAATGTAGTATGTACATCTTTATGTATATAACTAATGTAGTATGTACATATTTATGTATACAACTAATGTAGTATGTACATATTTATGTATATAACTAATGTAGTATGTACATCTGTATGTATATAACTAATGTAGTATGTACATCTGTATGTATATAACTAATGTAGTATGTACATATTTATGTATATAACTAATGTAGTATGCACATATGTATGTATATAACTAATGTAGTATGTACAACTTTATGTATATAACTAATGTAGTATGTACATCTTTATGTATATAACAACTGCAGTGTGTACATCTTTATGTTTATAACTAATGTAGTATGTACATCTTTATATATATATATAACTAATGTAGTATGTACATCTTTACGTATATAACTAATGTAGTATGTACATCTTTATTTATATATCTAATGTAGTATGTACATCTTTATGTATATAACTAAAGAAGTATGTACATCTTTATGTATATAACTAATGTAGTATGTACATCTTTATTTATATAACTAATGTAGTATGTACATCTTTATATATATATAACTAATGTAGTATGTACATATTTATGTATATATCTAATGTAGTATGTACATCTTTATGTATATAACTAATGTAGTATGTACATATTTATGTATATAACTAATGTAGTATGTACATCTTTATGTATATAACTAAAGCAGTATGTACATCTTTATGTATATAACTAATGTAGTATGTACATCTTTATGTCTTTACATCTTTACAGTCTGTTAACACAGTGAGAAGTCATAGAGCCATTTATTTACTAATTAATAGAAATATAACCAGCTGATGTCAGGACTGACTCCATGTCTAATGTATATATATATATATATATATATATATATATACATACACCCGCTGTCTGCGGCACGTCCCAAAATACCTCGCTCGCCTTGAGTGACCTTGTGGAAAGTGAAACCTCTCTCAAGAACATCCGATTACGCGCAGCCTCAACAAAACATATACTGTCGTTTAACAAAGGGGAGAGTCAAAGAGCCATCTACTAATTAATATTTATAAGTAAAGCGTCGCTCGTATCATCAGTATACCCCTTAAATATCAAAATGACAATGAAACAAACAGCCATATCACTTTCAAACATACATACACATGTAAGAGTCATAGAGCCTTCTCCTCAGTAAAATATAGAATTATAGACTAGCTTGTGTCACTCCTTTACTCCTTAAGGTGGAATCATACGTTTTTGCAACAATGACAGTGTTGTAAAAGAAATCACCATTACTTCCTCATTTATATTTGGATTCGGATAAAATGAACTTTAAACTGAAGAAAATACAATAGCCTGTGTGATAATATCAATTGCATACATCTGTCGTGACAATTAACGTAACATAAAGCGACTTAAAATAGAAATTTCGCTAGAATACTTTAACAGTAATTTGATTATTTCTAATTTATGTAAAATTCGCCCGAGAGATTTTTTTTAAAATATAATACAACATAGAACACCTCTTCATATCTACCATTTGCCAGACTTTCAAGCAAATCTATCGTGTCGATTTTTAATAAATTACAATGCCGTTTAACCTCTTGTTTGCGTCGTAACGTTCACTGCAGAATTAAACATTGAGACGCATCCAGGGTAATTGTTTTAAAACGTTTGAAATGTTATCGCATTACTTGATATGCTTTTTTATTTATCGGCCATTTTTTTCCGAATGTATTGATATCTTTCTTTTCAAAAAATATTTCTTTCGAAATATTGTCTCATAGTTCTAAACGATTACTTGATATATTTCATTTATCGGCAATCTTCACAAAAAACAAACATCAGTTCATGAATATTCCACACTTTTAGTTTCCAATTAAATCATTTACTGCATAAATGAACCTGCAAATAAAGACCACCTGTGAACAAAGACCATATTGTTGGTCTTTATTCACAGGTTCCATTGTAGTGATGTATATACACAATACAATACAATACAATATATTGTATTGCATAACAACTACAAGTTATATAGCAAGTTAATCAAACGAAAATCATAACATTACATAGACAATGTTTTTTTCACAAGAGCCCTACGTATAACCGTATATATTGAACCCAGAATTATTCTCATATTTATATATACACACACAATGAAGACAATATATGTCTACTAGTCTAAACTTAAATTTAAAATAAAATAAAATAAAACATATTTAAATTCTCATGTTATTTGCATAATAAATGTATTTTGCTGTAGGAATGCTTTGACATTTAGCACATGGAGATTTTTAGACCTGCCAGGGTGACCACATGTCGAGATTTCTCTTTGTCCTTAATGTACTAAGTATATTAATTTAAGGTAAATGCCTTTTAAAACATCCCTTTTACACTCTATATACATATGTTGGTTTTACAAATTAAAAAAAAGACAAAGGCCGGTATATTAATTTAATGTATGTACATTTTTAGATAAGCGAAATTCATACTGTATCTAGTCTAAACAGTACAAAAGAGAACCATTCTACTAAATTGGTTACCTGCCTAATACGCTTTATTATTTCAATGGTTCTCAAACCGGGAACAAAAAAAAAAAAAGCGCTAAATGTAGTCTGATACATGTACCTTTCATCCTATATATTACGCAGCGATAAGAGGAAGGATCTCCAGCAGACGCTATATCTCGCCGTTATTACGTCACTGTGTTGTACAAACACTTATGTTTATCCGTTATATCAGGGACGTAGTCTTATCTACGTTCCTGGTTATATTCAAGCAAGCATAACATATACTTTGGTTATCTGCTTCCCTTTGCTTTTCTATGTGATGTAATTGCTTGAACCGGAACGAAAACGAACGTTTGCTCGTTCGACATTTTGATGAAACAATACAAGAAAGTGGTGTTGTTGCAGTATCTCGCCGTTATTACGTCACTGTGTTGTATACACACTTATGTTTACCCATTATATCAGGGACGTAGTATTATCTACGTCCCTGGTTATATTTAAGCAAGCATAACATATACTTTGGTTATCTGCTTCCTTCGCTTTTTGAGCAATTTCTTCTTTTTTCACTATGTTTTCAAAAAACCGCCTGCTGCAGAGGCGTCAGAAAGCGTCTATATGTGGGAAAGGGTGAATGCCTGCTGTTGAATTTCTATCCATCGACCGCCTCGGTGGTGTAGTGCTAGAGGGGTCTAATGCTGCTCGATGGTGTAGTGCTAGAGGGGTCTAATGCTGCTCGATGGTTTAGTGCTAGAGGGGTCTAATGCTGGTGCGGGAGATCTCAAGTTCGAACCCGGACAGGGTCATATCAAAGACCTTAACATGGTAGTTATGGCTTTCCCTCCATGATGCTCTGAATTACCTTTATACGACCATACTAGACCCTTTCCCGCATACAACAAATCTGAGGCAGACGACTTTGAAAACATTGTAACCAAAACCTGAAAAGTCTCCATGAAAAATAGATTAATTTTTAAATAAAAGTGCTAACATTGTGGCCAAAAGTGAAATTGCTCTTTACATGCGCAATTTCACCTTTGGCCACAACGTTTTCAAAAGTAGTCTGGTGCTATTGCGTCAAAATGTGTCTGCAGGTGGGAAAGGGTTAAGTATTCAGAGGTCATATTGTTGTAGCAAATTACTATGATGTATTATTTTTTTTAATTGACGTCAACAATAAAACCAACTTAACACGCACCAAAGGGATGGATATGGAAGAGGTTGACCTTCCCGTCATAGATCTACTTAATGCCAAGAAGGATAGAGTCTCCGAGGGAAAGAAAATAGTCAACATTCTAGAAAACATTGGATTCGCTTGTGTTGCTAACGTGGAAGGATATGACCGGGACGAATTAATGAAATGTTGCGATTGGTTCTTCAACCAACCAAATTCAGCCAAAGAGACCATCATTCGGATTCAGTGGAATCCATAGAATAAAAACATTTACAGGGGTTACTTTCCAGTGGCTGAAGACACGCCCACTCGATTTGAAGGGTTTGATTTCGGTCGCGATGTCATCGATAAAGATACAACAGCCAGAAATTGGTTGTATGAAGATTCCGTATGGCCCAAAGAAGATCCGAGCGTCGCCTTCAAGAAAATTCTTCAAGGTCATTTTGAACGCATGCACCAGGCCAGCTTAGAGATCCTGCGTCTTATATGCGCCGGGTTGGGACTCCCAGAAAATACTCTTCCGGATATGTTCGGAGACACTCCTTGCTCAACCGTTCGTCTGAGTCATTATCCTCCCTGGGGCAACCGAACCCCACCCAAAACCGCAATCACGGAGGGTGGAGAATGGAGCACAATCGGTGCTCACTCGGACTCCAAGATGATCACTTTGGTTACTACATTCGCATACACCGGACTTCAGAATCTGATGAAAGATGGCCGCTGGGCGCGTGCGAAGCCATGTCCCGGAAAACTCGTCATGAATATTGGGGATACCTTTGCCCGATTAACCAATGGTCGATTTAAAGCCACGGCATAGGGTTGTGGACATTGGGAATGACCGGTTCTCGATTTCGTATTTCATGGCGCCGGATAGTGATACGAGACTAAACAACAGTCTGTTCTCTGACGAGAACAACGAAGCAGTGAACGGTTTCGAAAAAGGCACAGACTCATTCGGAGACTGGTTTATACACACAATGAGAGATAAGAACTACGATGAATTTCTCAACCTTCCAGATTTACAAAAATGATCTCATAATCAATTGCTTATAATATTTCTTATTTCTTTACAAACAAAAACTATATTGTTGGTGTTATTAAGAGTTGGCTCGCAACTTGCCGTGGCTCCTTTAGTTTTAAGACAAAAGATCGTCCCCTATAACCCCTTTTCACAAGCAGACAACTGTGTAAAGTTCTTGGAACAACAATCGTATACTGAAGATGTGCAGAAGGGTCTGCAAGTGGGAAAGGGTTAAATCATATCATGTCCTACTTGACTTTTCACGAATTAAGACACGCGGAAAACTATATATTTTTAATGGCTTTTCCACACGAAACGCTTTCCATTCACAGTATATGGGATCGGCGATTTACGTCCAAAGAAGTTTTTGGAAGCCGCCATTGTCAGATGCAAGCTATTCATTTTCCATAGGCGACCATTATAAATCAATACGAAATCAAAACTTTAAAGGAATACGAAGAACTAAGTTCTAGTTCAGCCTGTGCCTGTGAAGTCTAAAAATAACTGCCCGCCATATGCCGTTAAACCAGGTCAGACGGCGCTGTACTCGTGACAAAGGTTTAACACAATCGGTACCAGTCAAAGTGTTGTTGTGTAAAATACATGTTAAAGCAACCATATACGAGGGACGTTTGGAAAGTTTGGAGACTATCTTTGTTTTTTAATGATAAGTCGGAAACAATGAATACAAATTCGCACAGTGTATCTTTAAGTTATAATCTATTGAATGGTACAATTTTCATTCAAATAACGCAATATATACATTAACAACAATACATAGAAATTGATATCTACAAGGTCCTCGGCGCAGTAACGTTGTTTTCACGTAACGTCTAAACAGTAATGCTGTTGTAACGCAGTTCCTAATTTAACTCCTTCTCAAAGAATCGCCCGATGCACTGTACCAATTTTGCATGTCTTTTCATTCCCTTTTCAAATACAATCTCCTGTCAAAATCATGTAAGCAGTCGCTCCACCAATATAGCACAAATTTGTAATATCCCTCACAGTCATTCGCCGATCTGTATTAAGCGCGTTCTTTACATAATTGCAACCTTTTCATCAACCACAGACGGACAAAAGGATATGTGTTTGTACTTTGTACATGTTATATCGTCACTGAAACTTTCATTACATCTGTCCACAAGTGCCTTGCTCACAGATTCTCCGTTATTAGCCCTCTCCAACAGCTCCTTAGTTTTCGATGGCGTGTTCCCGAGGTTGACCAATTTTGTAATGAAAATCAGCTGTTCCTCTTTTTGTTTGCGTCTGCATTATGCGCTAAGTAAGTATGATTCTCTATGTGCGTGTATTTAAATTATTACTTCCGGAATACTTTCAGCAAATGATGTTATGAATTAAGAATAAAGTCATGTATGTTTTACAACATTTCGCGCGTTTTTATTATGATTGTGTGTTCAATATAGTGCAGTGTAATCGAGAAATTTAGGGTTGCGCCGGGTCTTTACAACGCATGTTGCTATGGATACGAATATAAAAATATGGCTGATATATACACAGAATCATATGACAATTGTAAAGAATCGAATATATGTGTTATTCATAGCCAATTCTAAAATTTATATTTTATTAATATAAAGAAATCATTCAAACAAATCAGTAAATGAAATTGTGTTTATGTGTTTTCATGCATTACACCTTAGGTTTCCAAAACGTATCTTATATCTTTGAACGACAAACAGTCTAAGAAAATATGAGTGGACGTGTTATATTGGACAAGGGATGTAACTGTTGTAAAAATAGACGATACGGCTGTCTCTCTTAGATCGTAGAGATTGGTGAACATTTCAGCGGTGCCTCGTGAAAAACCAGCATTTGCTAAAATATTTCCCGTTTTGAAAAAATCCTGAATGGCATTCAGGCTAAAAGGTCCAAATATATACTATTTTACAAACCTGACTTTAAACCTTCTTTGACTAATTTACGAACAGTGTTGAGCCAGAGTAGATAGCGTAGATGAACTGGCTGATCTGAGTCTACGCTACTCGCAACACACATACGGACGACTGTTGCAGAGTGCCGCTTAAGTATTAAAATATCGTCAACGATTGTTTTAATATAAAAAGGTCCGCCCCTTAACTTGAACTATTCGTATGTTCAATATTAAGTTGAAAGAAACATGAAACAACAAACGAATAGCTTACCAAATGTACTAAGTGTTAACATTTGTTTGGTCGTTGATTATTCTTTCATTTATGTGAATATCATTTCATGAAGTGCATAATTTTCCAAATTTAACCCTTTTCCACAAACAACAAATCTGCAGCAGACGAAGTAGACAATATTTTGGCAAAAACATGAAAAACAATTTTAATAGATTTGAAAACATTGTTGCAAAAGGAAAAACTGTTCCTGATGAACAATTTCTCATTTTGTCTCAATGTGTTTAAAACTCGTCTGCTACAGATGCGTCAAAGGAGTGTATATGAGGGAAATGGTTAAACAGTTTAATCGTTCTTTGATACAGACAACAGTTCGGCTTTACGGTGACGTTCAGTGACGTTCGATTAAACTCGTAATCCCGATCTGTCTTCGTAAATAGCCGTTTGAACCCGACCTTAAAATCGGAATCGGTGACGTTCGATTAACTTCGTAATCCCGATCTGTTTTCGTGAATAACCGATTGACTCCGACTTTAAAATCGGAATTCTTCGACTATGACATTATTGACAACCACGTGTCAGTGATAGTCGTTAAGTTTAATGACATTCACAACAGAACTGCTTGACTTTGAACATTCAGTCAAAAATGTAGAGCATCCCTTTAAATAAATGTATCATATTTTAATTGTATCGAAAATATTGTGGAAAAATGAACAAGAGTACCGCAAACGGTACATAATACGCCCGTCAGGAACTTCTTTGTAAGTTTCCTCTTTGTTTTGATATATCGTTTGTTTGTAAAACGTTAATAAAGTCGTTCAGGAATCATCATTATTCCAAGCCCAAAAAGGGGCATAACTCATGCAGAAATTCGAGGAAATGTTAACTTGATCTGTGACACTTGAAAACAAAGCCATATACAAAATTTCAGCTCAATAGCTCAAAGTATGTAAGACAAAAGTACGGAAAACCCGAACGGACGGACGGAGGGACGGACTGAGGGACGGGCGGAGGGACGGAGGGAGGGACGGAGGGAGGGACGGAGGGAGGGACGGATGGAGGGAGGGAGGGACATGACCATACCATAATACGTACCGTTTTTAAGAAACGGTCGTATAAAAATTGCTAATTTTTCAACATTGTTTTCCAAATTTGTCTGCTGCAGGGGCGTCAGAAAGCTTTTGTATGAGGCAAAGGTTTACACATATAACTGCAATGCTATCGGGTCAAAATAGACACTGCTTTTCAGACTGGCTCTACACTGGTCGCAAAAGCTTTAAACCTTTACCTTATACAGACACACGGTGACGCCTCTGCAGCAGACGATATTTGAAATTATTGTTAAAAGAGGAGAAATTTCTACGTAATTGGCAATTTCATCTTTTGCCAAAATGTTTTCAATTATATTCAATTATTAAACTTTGCGCTAAAACATTTTTTTTTTAGGTTTTGTCTAGATGTCTTGAAAGTCGTCTACTGCTGATTTGTTGTCTATTTAATTGGTCCTTTTGTATGGCCTTTCAACACATTTCCATTTATATCACCGCGTTTCCATGGTAATGTCCATTTATCCTGACACTAACTAGTCAGACGCAAACTGAGTGCAAAGAAGGGCAACCATTACTACTGCTTTTTTAATTCATTGGTGTGACTTTGCCGGGGATCGAACCCACGACCTCACGTACCTAAGGCGTACCTAAGGCAGACGCTCTACTACTACGCCAAGGAGGTTTTCTTTGTATGTTGGAAAGGTTTACGGTTGCCAGAGAGTCACTAATTATGTCTTGTAAATAACATTTTCAAAAAGGTTTTCTATAAACAAACATTTTCTACGATCGACCAACCGTTTTTGGATTATATAGTCAAACTCCTAAATTGATTATGTTCATGAGGGATATTCAAATATATGTGATAATAAACTTCAAGCGAATGGATTAATTAACAAATGGATTTATAACTGGACAACAACTTCACAAAGGTAAACGTTTATACAATGACAAATTTCACTGACATCTTCCGTAGTGATTAAACTACTTTTTAAGAGTCTTAATCACTGTCTGAATCAATGTATAATGGCATAATTCGTCTAAACTTTCGTTTTGGACTTGGGCTCTTCTCAGCTTTCGCGTTACTGTAGAAATTGAATGTACACCGTGTATGATTGTCGTTCCTTCGAACATGGACTCGCTATCGCACTTTGATGTAGTTTTGGAACTTGAAACTGGCTGAACCGAATAGCGTTTCGAGATCTATTCTGAATATCATGGGGAACTGCTGTATGTAGAAGTAGAGGGAATGGATTTGTTTGTGATTGCCATTGCAATTTCCTTTTGTTGTTTAGTGTTAGTTCTGCTGTAATTATTTACACTCCAGATGTTTTCGTGGCCACTAATTCGAATTGTCTGGTTTGGTGGCAGTCCAATGTCATTACATTTATGTAAAAAGTGTCTTCTCACACTGTGATTTGTGATTTTTTTCTCGCATCATTTTCACTAAGCCATAGATAATACCCATCACACTGTTTTTAAACACTAAAGTTGTCTGCTTGCTGAGAAAGGCATGGTTAATTGACAGAACAAATGGGCTTTCTGGTGTAAACATATATGTTGGTCTATTAATTTTCATCTTTTCATACGCTAAAACTGGGCATCTACTTAAATTGACCTTGTTGATATAAGATTTCCGCTTGAACTTTCTTGTATCTTTGTGATTTACACCGGTTCTGGTTTTCGTTTGCCTTTCCCTTGAAAACACTTATCACCGTCCTCATCAACGCATAGTTTGATATCACCCCACTTTAGCTGATGTTGTTCTGGTCCTCCTCTAATGCCAATTACCAGAGAAACTGTGAAGTGGAGGAGGTTTCCGATTTGATAGAGTGTGTCTCTACCCAATTTTCTACATTAAAACAATCTATCAATATCTTCATTGGTGATTTCATCGGACTCGTTAGGCTTGTTTTCATGTCCCGAGGTTTTTAAAAATGTCATCTTGGCTTTAATGGCATTATTTGAATGTGGAAGTAAGGGACTTTTACAAATATGTTAAGCATAACCCCTTTGCCTTAGATGCCTCTCCAACGAATCGACGATGGCTCATATGCTGTGAACAGTTTTATATCAGAAACAGTTTTCCTCTTGATGTTTTAATTTTCCTGATTTGTTATAAATTGTTCTATTTCACCCTGGTTAACAGTTCCAAACCTTGCAAACATATTTTCTGTAACATTCTGTACTGGAACTGCATAGGTTGGTATTTCATCGAATTCTGATGGGCATAACATTGCATTCAAGACATCAATGCTCAGTAGATCAGCCATTAATTTGACAGGAGCAGCAGACGACATATTTGGATTACCTTTATTGATTGTACTTGACTGTGGAAATTGGTGGAAAGGATAAAAAATGAAGGAAAGAACTAGCAATGTTTTAAACTTAGGGCAGTTTGTAATTTGTCCTTTGGTCATAGGTGTTTGTGTTTTTTTATATGGAAGCATCTTTGACTTGGGAAATGTGATTTAGTGCATAAACATCCAGTAGTACTTGTAACTTACTCAGGAAACACCGTGATATAACTGAACAATTGTTGAAAGGGACATAAAACCAGAAGTATTCAAATAGACAACAAATCTGCAGAGCAGAAGTCTTGAAATTGAGACAAAACTGAACAAATCTCTGTAAACGACGAAAGTTTAATTAATATAATTGAAAACATCGTGGCAAAAGAAAAAAAAATGCTAATTATGAGAAATTTCTCCTCTTGTCACAATGTTTTCAAAAGTCGTCTGCTGCAGAGGCTTCAAAATGCGTATACATGTGAGACACGGCTACGGCTTTTGCGACAAGTGTAAAGCCAACCCTGAATGCGGTAGCTGTATCATTAAAGCTTGAATAGTGTTGTCATTCCTTTTGTCTGTCCATTCATTTTTTACCATATTTCGTTCAACTATCATTTCTGTCTTACACACTTCGTTTCTTACAATGTTTCTGTCTGACAATATTTCTTTTCCTAAACACCTTGCTTGCTATCTCACTATATTTATTTCCATCTCACTTTCTTTCTTTCTCACTAACTGTCTTTCCTTACTGCCTTTCAATCTTGCTTTTGTTTGTGAATAAAAACAAAAATAAATCGTTTTCTATTTTTTTTAATGAACTATCATCACATGCAAACATAAAATGTATCTATGCAATTGGCTACCTTTCATAAATGTATTTGTATTTCTATTTATCACGGCATACCCTTTTTTCCCTTGATTTAACAGTCTGTGATTCAATGTCGCTACTTTGAATATGACTATTGTATTTCAATGCGCACTACTTTCAACAGTTTCCTGGATAAATGACCAGTATTCTGAGAATAATAACTCCTCATACCGATTAATCAGTTACAATGATATGATATCACATCTCTGTAATGTCTTCTATTTCTTACATATACAATTCATCCTCGGTACCCACGCTATTCATAAAATATATGGTATCATATATTATATGAATAGCCTGGGTACGAGGATTCAAAATGAAAAAATGAGCAAACCCTTTATACAGTATGATAGATATATCTATTCAAATTGGAAGCAAACAGGAGTAAACCTTTCATAGAGTAAAATAGATATATCTATTCAAAATGGAGGTGAAAATAAGCAAACCTTTCATACAGTAAAATACATATATCTATTCAAATTGGAGATAAAAATGATCAAACCTTTCATACAGTTCAATGATCGACGTGTTCAATAAAAGGGTAAATTCATTTTATTTATATTTGAACAAACTTTCAAAATATTTTTTTGTTTGTTAAAGAATCAATTGTAAAATAATTTCTCACAAACCTGCATAAAAATTCAGCATTTGGATAGCTTCAGTGTTAATTGCATTATAAGATCAATTTGCATTTTTGTGTGGTAGGTCTTTGGTAATAAATCGTCTGAAGAGTCTTACAGTGCGATTCACGACTAAAAAGCAAAGACAACAATTCATGATCAGACTGATCTCTGCCTCGCAAGATTGTCCTCCTTTTCGTATGGTGTGGTACATATCCTTTACACGACAAATTTGGGACAATAGAGTGAAATAGATTTTCCGAATTTGATAACTTATGTGTGGATAATCCAAATTAATTGGTGGATGTACCGATAAAAATAATATATTATATATCTCATAATTTAAATAAAACGGAATGAGATGCAAATAAGACATAATGGACAGTTTTGGACAATTAACCCTTTCCCACATACGGCAAGAAGCACGACAATGGTTCACATTATTGTCGTCCCGTCGTGAGTGTGCGTTTGTGATTTTAAATTGCTCCATTTGCCACAATAATTTAAATTCTAACTATCATTTATTGAGTTTTCTATGTTTTGCACTTGATTATTTCAAAGTCTGTCAAGTTAAACATCATTGAAATCGTTGTGGCAAAAGGAGAAATTGCTCATATTGAGCAATATCTGCAATTGTCACAATATTTTCAACACTTTTCAATTATCATACGATCATTTATAGATATTTTGTTTATATTTTGTACTTGATAATTTCAAAGTCATCTGCTGCAGATTTGTTTTATGTGGGAAATGGTTAAACCCTTAGCCACTATCATGACTTACCGATAAACTAAAAACAGATGTTCTGTTTGTCAGCATTATTTGTCAAAACATAATCATAACAGGGCGTGTGTTCAACAAAGATTTTTTGGTACAAATTGAAATTTATCATAACCTCTTGTCCATTTATCTTTATTATTATATAAGTCACTTTCCATGATAAGTTTAACTCTTAAACATCTCATTCTGTTAACACACTTTAAAGAGTTAAGTTTGGGATTGAAGATTAAAAGTTGCCCTTTGACTGATATAATGTTGTACACCGCTTTTCACATTATTTTAGATAAATGAAAAAAAATACGTAGAAAATTATCAATTATCAGTATAGTATCATTATAACTCATTGGATAATTCTGACCAGAAATGTAGTTTGTTTATATCGCTATTCTTAGTGCCAGAAGGGATCGCATCAAGACCTAATGGCTCCCGCCAACTCTCTTGAGAGATTGTCGGAAGAGAAACCTAGCAGACATAAGAATATAAACCTTGACCTTCATGTTAATTACTGTTAAGGATGAGTTGGTATTTGATTAATATTTAGGTACTTCCATAAATTTATTTCTAACTGTGATCACAAGGTCTAAAATAACGGAATACATAAAGACAACTAGATATAAAATAAACAATGCAACTCAGAAAAGTCGAGATAAGGGAAACAAAATATGTCAGCTGTTGTAATGGGTTGGATAGCCGTATCACAAACACGAAGTTCTTTTCACCCTAGCTAAACACAAGCGAAATGCATTGCTCCAATGAGTGTTACATTCTTATAGGAGAAATACTTGTATCAAATTACTGTTTTCACTACCAACATAGAGCTTACATTCTTCATCATTGTATAGTATGATGTAAGGTTTTGTTATCCCGTCTTTTTCATCCAGTATGACTTGACCTCCAGAAAGGTCAGATGATATCTCTAATATCTTGTTTGTCTTAGAGCTGCAAACAAATATTCGACCATCTCTACCCACAGTGATACCTCTTGGAGATCTCATGTGTTCGTGTGTAAAACTTGATATAACCTGACCATCCAGTGTCATACTTGATACTTTGTTACTTGTGTTATCAGATAGTAAGAGAATGTTAGTATCAGGACCTTGTGACAAGTAACTTACATTACCAAACCTAACGGTACCATGTGCGTCTTTGTCGTCTATGACTTGTTTAACAGTTCCATCCAAGTTCAGTATGTGTATTTGATTTGGCCCAGCATATGATACGATCAGTGTATTGTTACTACATACTATACCCCGACAGTAAATACATTCACTTTTGCCTATAGTTTTATGAACAGTTAGTGTGTCAGATATGGACACAAATAAAATATTATTGTTCTCATAGGTAACAGCAATCGTGCTATCATCAATCCTAGTCAGATCCCATGGTTTCGAGTCCAACTTCACTTCTGATATTACGGTCTTATTTGTGAGATCAACTAATTTTATCTTATAATTATTATAGTCAGCGATAACAAGTCTGTTATCAGACAGTCTCTCCATACCTGTTATATCACTCTCTGTTTTGTCAGCTACAGTTTTCACGTTAAACACTTCAATATTCAAGGCACGCCTATCTTTCCACGCAAACATTTTCCCTATTAACCCCCCTGTAGTGCACCTAGGTTCACACACATATCTGTATTTCGTGATTTTGTTGTCATTCTCTACTGACTCTAGTCTCTCATCAAAGACTTGTAACTGCGATTCCGCTTTTCTTGTAGCAACAAACGCCTGATTTTCTTCGCCACATTGTTTCAGTGTTTCTATCTCGTTCAACAAGGAACTTATCTTTTTCACCATAGTGTCGCAGGTAACTTCCAATGAGTTCAGCCTTTTCAGATCTTCATTTTTTATCTTCGAAATATTTCTAATCACCTCTTCTATGACAGTCGCATAATGACGTTCAACTTCTGCAGTGTTCTCTTTTGCTCTCGGTAGATTTTCCCTAAACTCCTTCTGTAAACTAGTTAGTCGATCCGTGACTTGTTTAAGTTTATCGGACGAAAGAAAGTCCTGACTGACGTCTGCTACGGATTTTATATCCGCACAGTTTCTGTGGTCAAGATGTTTACATACATCGCATATACATTTATCATGGGACTTACAGTACCAACTGATAGGTTCATTCTGATGCTCCTGACATTGTTCTGGTTTTCTCTGTTTCTTTGGCTTGGTCTTGGGTATGTTGTCTGTATTTGTCAAAACATGGTTTCTACTTAGCTTGTTTCGTTTGTGTGCCTGATGGCACTCTGTACAGAGATAATCGTTACAGTCAACACAGAATCCCGAAGCTTTTAATTGCATGCCCTCATCTTTACAAGGATCACAATGGAAGACGTCTGTGACATCAGTGTTTTTATTATATTCTTCGGACATCCCTTCACTGTTGTCAGGTAATAGTTCCGCCATTCTGGAATTATAATCGTGATTGTATGTTTTTACGTGGGCAATTCTGTTAAAATCTAAAATAGTTCGAATTCCGGCAAAGCTATCTATTAGTGTCTACACATGACAGAAAACCAGGGTTAACATCACGATTCACTCTGAAATCATTAGCATAAAGGACCGAATAGGAAGGGACCCTATTGAATGGTATATATAGAATGTAGTGAAAGTATAACTGTCACCGTAATATCACTTAAATAGTGTTTAAACGGAGTTATTAAAAACCACCCATACCATACCTTCAATAATTAGGGACCAGCGATTTCCAAGATTGAATTGTGTGTGAGCAGTCTTATCAAAATATTAAAATTCACAGTTTCTACATTATTTTGATGCACAATGGCAGCATTTTAAGAGTCGTTACGTTTAACAGACGGAATCGCCAAAGGTCGATTGGTATCGATTCTTTACTTTTCCAACCTTCTTTAGTATGTAAACGTATTTGAACCCCAAATGAGCCCTTTCTCCAGAGTTGTGTGCAATTATCCTGTAATTTGCAATCATCAAATTTATTATTCCCTTCTAATCTAAATATTAGATGCTCGTATCTACTTAATTTAAAGATTTTAGTCGACTTCAACAAGTTTTAATGTTGAGCATTATTATAAATAATGTAATTAAAAGGGCGGGCGATAATGTAAGTTCATCACTGAACAATTATTAATTCGGTGAAAGAATTAGATTAAAGACCACTGAGAAACGATTATAATGTATGTGTACACATAGTCATGAACAAAAAATTCTAATTTTAAACTGTAGTATAACAGAACTCCTGTTGAATACGGCATGACACCACTTAATAAGTTCACTTAATTGGTTAAGTCTTACAAACCACTTATGTTCTGTGATTTATTCTAGGAATTGAATTGAAATCGACAATTGTTTCTTCATGAACAATTTAAACCGACAACCTCGAACCGAGCTGTATATTTGATACAGTCCGTAAAATGTATATGAAATCCTAAAAGCCTTGCTATTTGTTCCAAAAAAGATAAGTAACAAGAGAAGAACTCTGCTGCCAATTAAAAGAATATACCCATACTTTAAGGACCGTTTCCAGTCTACCCGAAGTAACTAATCGATTCCAGTCCAGATATTTAATTAAAACATAATATTATATGCATAATAGTAATTCAATAACAACAATAATTAACGATAATGTCAAAGAAAGGTAACAGATAGAAACGTATTAAAACTAGAACTAAATTACCTTGTCTCCTAACCCGTCAACACAATATATCGTTTATTATTCCTCCCTCGATAAACGGGGTTTGGTTTATGTAACTGTTTACATATTGGCCAAGTGATATACAATGTCACTCGGATCTACTCGACTTTTAACGTAAACATGACATATATTCCGTCAGCTGACTTATATCATTAACTGTGGAAATCATTACTGAAAAATACGACGAAAATTTGTCACAGTTTATCAAGTTTTAAAAATCGTCTGCTGCGGACTTTGTTTTTTGACATTTTGAGAGATCGTATTTCCCAAAATGCAGAAAACAGTTTTTCCGAAAACATACGAGACGTATCTATTGTTATAACATGAATATGCCGCATAGTGCTATGTTCATGATAAGTTGCTATGTTACAAACATTGACCGGGTTTGTCCAATTATATATAATAGGTAAAGTAACAACATAAGTATGGGATTTCACTTAAATCAGTGATCAATCAATTGTGACGTTAGTGTAAAAATGCCCTATGTTGGAATATGTCAAGTTTACATGATATCTTGTTATCCTGAGCCCATTATATATCAACGTCTAAAAATAGAATTGTATGCACGTTCATGTACACTTAACTCAAAACATTAGACTTACACCCTGTCTTTCTTTTAAAAGTTATGCATCTAGTAATAGGATCACCGGGTAGCGATTAATAGGGCCGCTACGTCAAGTGAGCATGACTTTGCTACCAGTGAAGTACCAGAGTAGTCAAGATCTTTCATGCACGCTATCTTGTAGTAAATAAACGTTAATTAGGTAATGGGTTGAGATAAAAAGAAAGTGCCGCCACCTCACGTGAACAGGACTTTACTACCAGTGAAGGTCAAGATCAGTCAGAACATTCGTACAGTATGATCAAGATCTTCCATCTTCGCTATCTAGTAGTAAATAAACTAGTTACTAGGGTAATGGGTTGAGTTTGCTACCAGTATAGATCAAGATTCGTCTGATCAGGATCTACCCTGTACGCTATCTATATAATAGTACATAAATTCGTTTATTAGGCAGCGGGTTAAGATAAAAAGGGCCGCGACGTCACGTGAACGCTACACCTTCAGGACTTTGCTACCAGTAAAGGTCCAGATCAGTCAGGGTATCCGTACAGTCTGATCAGGATCTTCCCTGCTGCCCTTTAGTCGTAATTATATCAATGTGACCAAACACCTATAATTACAAAAATGTCCAATTTGGTTGCGATTTAAATTGATTTCATAACCCTCCAAGGTTCGTTTTTTGTTCAACTTTGCTAATATAAAATCAGTGTATATATGACGAAAACGGAGCGATAATATAGATAGGGAAGTTAAATATATAGCTAGATCTACACTTATCGGAGTAATGCAACAATTGATACAATACTTATCAAATAGTAATATCGTTGTATATATGCACGAAATGGAGCGATAATATAAATATAGAAATTTTACAATATAGCAACACTAGGCTGAGTCAAGCACAAATTGATACATACATTTAAATCCATATCTAAGATTTGACTGGCTGTTTCAGATAGTACGAACCAAATCTAGTCTTTAACTATGTCTTCAGAAAGATGAATTTTAGGAATCGAAGTTTATATACGATAAGTTCCATATTCAATCATGTTCTTAAATCACTTCTAACACACAACATAGAGTTTTGAAATGTCGCCTACAGCAGACAAATTTTAAATACACTGTTTTATAATGGCAACCGTCTTTTTTTCTCTGACATTCAGTGTCTTCTTTTCCGACCATGTTTTTATATAAATAAATAATTTTTTTGGGATAGCTAACGAATTTTCAATTTATTTGTTTTTAACGGACAATGTCTCCAATTCCTGCAACTATTTTTCATCTGCCTTGGCTGTTTATTTCATTTTTAATTTTTTTCGGAATAACTTTTGAATTTGATCATGGATAAAACATGCATTTGAGGTAATAGTATAAGCTAAGATAACAAGGTTCAACTTTACATTTCTGAACAGTGTAGGTTCAGATCTGCATGTACATCTGTTGTGTCTTATCATAATGTACACAAGACGACAGACGCTTCTTATAAGTTTGTGTAAGTCAAATTGTAACAAAGTAACAACTCCTAATTCATTTCAACTGGTTTATTAAGAGTAGTACATGCCCAAACCCACGAAAAGACTTGCTACGTTCATATGATTTCAGTGGTTATTTATAACAAATAAGTTAGAGGTTTGTGATCTGTTCTAATTACGAATTTTGATCCCTGCAAATAACAGTCATGCCTTTAAGACTATAGGTGATTGCTAGGACCTCTTTAAGAATTGTGGAAGATTTATTTCTAGTTATAGATAGGGCATGACTAAGAAAAAATATTTGTAGTTCGTCTTCTGTTTTACCTGTTAAACTTAGCATCAACATAGCGACTGTCTGTTATCTCTGAATCTCTCACATAGTGCTGCCTTTAATTGCTGCCAATTTGGTACAGGAGGTAAAGTCAAAAGTCGCAAAATGTAATCAGAAACGTGATCTGTACTATATGTGAATACCAAAAGTGGTGTTTTAGTATCATTTAAGTTATTTAGTATGGCGCATTTTTCAATAGCTTTGATCCATATTTTATATTTTGATGTATCTCCATCGCAAACTGGTATTTCAATTGACACTCCATTTAAACTATAATTTGTAAGTTGTTCTGTTAATTTTTGAATAGCCAATGCCAATTCAGCACCTGCCATATGTCAGCCTGAAACAAATCTTCAAAGTGTAAAAATGATTCACTCACCCGTGCCTCCATAATGTATAGTGGTACTTCTCCAGGTCCAGGTCATCGGCGCAAATGATGGGGTTATGTAACAAAGTAAAAACTCATAATATAGTTCAACTGGTTTATTAAGAGAAGTACATACCCCTAACCCATGGCCAACTGGATACCTTCATATGATTTCAGTGGTTATTTATACTAACTGCCTAACTGCCGTAGGGAAGTTAGTCCATTAAGTATTGGTCAGATGTAATCAATCATACCAATATATGTACAGGTTCACTACGCCTGTCAAAATGTACAATGCAGTTACCTTGTCACAGAGAAATCTAGTTGATTACATCTTTACAAATGTGAACATTATATATCTTGATCAGTCTATACAGAATAACAGGCTGATGTTGATCTACACCCTTTCCCGCATAGACGGAAATATATATAAGTATTGAAATAATTTCTACAATAAACTCTGTATGTATTTGTGCCGATGTTTGTCGATGCAGTTTACGGCATATGCGTCGAAATGCGTCTTTAAACGCGTTACTCATTTACTCGAAAGCAACGAAAGATTTTGAAATATTTCCTGAAATGCCTTTAAACCGACCCCATTGTAGTCTCATAGTTTAAGCGGATCAAATTACCCTATGAAGTAATGACCTAAGATAAGATACCAGTAGTAACATGTATATTGTATATGAATGCTCATAGATACAGAATGTTAAAATCTAGGAACACATATATACGCATTACGTGTAGGTTTTAAATTAAAGATCACACAAATACCGAAATCTCTTCAGTTTAACATATAGGAACATACACATACGCAGTAATCGTTATTTTAAAAACCCATGAACACACATGTACACAATACTCGTAAGATGTAAATCACATAAATACCCAGTTCTCGTCAGTTTAACAATCTAGGAACACACACATACACAGTACTCGTAATTTAACAAATTCGGATCACACACATACACAGTACTCGTAATTTAACAAACTAGGAACACACACATACATAGTACTCGTAATTTAACAATCTAGGAACACACACATACACAGTACTCGTAATTTAACAAACTAAGAACACACACATACACAGTATTCGTAATTTAACAAACTAGGAACACACACATACACAGTACTCGTAAGTTTACAAACAAACTAGGAACACACTCATATACAGTACTCGTAATTTAACAATCTAGGAACACACATATACACAGTACTCGTAATTTAATAATCTAGGAACACACACATATACAGTACTCGTAATTTAACAAACTAGGATCCCACACATATACAATACTCGTAATTTATTAATCTAGGAACACACACATACACAGTACTCGTAATTTAACAAACTAGGAACACACACATACATAGTACTCGTAATTTAACAAACTAGGAACACACACATACACAGTACTCGTAATTTAACAAACTCAGAACACACACATACACAGTACTCGTAATTTAACAAACTAGGAACAGACACACATACACAGTACTCGTAATTTAACAAACTAGGAACACACACATGCACAGTACTCGTAATTTAATAATCTAGGAAGACACACATACACAGTACTCGTAATTTACCAAACTAGGAATACACACATACACAGTACTCGCAATTTAATAAACTAGGAACACACACATACGCAGTACTCGTAATTTAACAAACTCTACAGTACATTACCCGTAAGTTGGGGTGTATCAAACATGAATTTATTGATGTAGTTATAAATTTATAAAGATCAGCCTGCACATACGAGGGGTGTCTCAGAAATTCGTGGACTATTATCATAAGTTTTGTTTTAACAGATAAAATTACTTCTTACTAACGTTAAACAATCTTTGGTCTTCATCGAATAAAATATATGTAAAATTAGTACATTTATATTCATATTATACCTATAATACGTTTCTATGGAAACCTAGTAACGTCCACCCGGTGCACACCAATTTAGGAACGTTCATCGTCTGCGATAGACTGACGGCAATCATTAAATCGGCCATGCCACTTAAACACCAGAGATCTGCTGCTAATCTTGTCGGACTCTTTCATCATATTAAACGTCTGCGTAGGCGTTTTTCCGAACGCTTTACGAAACTGTATCATTGCCCGTAGTTTCACGTCGCCACTTGACGTCATGATTTTGTTAAGTCTCTTTTAGATACGACGTTGTTGTTTTTTACGATATTTTTGTACATGCAATTGGTACACACATTATAATAACAGGATATGACGTCGTGACGTAGCCTTAACGAATTTGCGCGTAAAACACACGGCGAGATGTTACTATATTGCGTATTTAGGAGAAGACATTGCTTGTAATTAGTAACGTAAAATTGGTGTTCGTCGGGTGGACGTTTCTAGGTTTCCTTATAAACGTATTATAAGTATAATATGAATGCAAATGCACCAATTTTACATTTATTTCATTCCATGAAGACCAAAGATTGTTTAACGTTTAATTATTAAACTATTGAGACTATATTAGTCGTAGCAATACATTGAATAAAGGCTGACACGCAACCCATGTTAATATGATATCAAGCTTCCCAGATATATATAAATATTAACGATGATGCCATATATGCATATGTGTTCCGAATAAGGTGTCTAAGTATCCGCTTATGATCTACGAATGTACCATATTTACATATTTGGTTCTAACAATGTATTCACGTGTCTGATGATTATTATTAACGGAGGGATATATTTAGTTAAGGTTATTGTGAAATCATTTTACAATTGGACCAGCAGTTCCGAAAGAGAAATCGTTTAATGAGTTATCTATTTTATCTATTGTGTCCATCTCGTGCTTTTCTTTGTTTGTATGGTGTATTGACCCGCTTTCAACACATTTTCAGTTAGAATACGGCGTTTCCTGCGTAAGTCACTAGTACTATTTGTCCATTTATCCAAAAACTAAAGAGTCAGTAGTTATGATAACCCCAGATTCATGAGCTCAAAAGAGGTAAAGCCGACACTACCATGTTTAAGGTATTTGGTATCACCTGACCCTGGATCGAACCCGCGACCTCCCGCACTCAAGACACTCTGCACTAACGAAGCGGAGCAATCCTGTGCAATGAAGTGGACCGATTTTGGTAAAGGGCCAAAGAAGAAACACATCGTATAATATTTATTTTAATTTGACAGCTGCTACGGAGGAGATATTCATTCAAGTTGAATGTTGACTACATTGACGGCGATAACGTTATATTAATGGTGAGTGGACGTACAACAAATATACAGCAGACAACTTTGAAAACATATTTTAAATCCTCTCGGCAAAAAAAGGTTGGGTACTAAACATCCCCTAAATGGGTATTCAAACTCCCCTTACAGCATGATAAAATGATATACTCTTATAAAACTAAGTGTTAGTTTGATTATGGGTCTACAAATGGGAAAGGGTAAATTCATTATTTCGTAATATTATTTGAACATAAACGTTCCCCAATGCAGGATGCTCGCATGATTGTATGATCGTCGACATCTCGTACAATAGGTCACCGGTTCAAATCCAATGATTGAATGTTTGTTGTCTTAAGCCACTTTCACTAATTGTTCAGTTATATCACGTGCGTTTCATGGGTAGGTTACCAATACTGATGGTCCATTTATCCTGACAAAAGCCGGTCAGTCGTAATGCTAAGCCTGCAACCCTGAGCGCAAAGGAGGACATCCATTATTAAACTTTTTAAGTCTATGGTATGACCCTACTGGGGATCGAACCTGCGACTTCTCCACTCGAGGAGAACGTTCTACAACTACACCAACGAGGCGGTCAAATCTCATGATTAGCGGGTTCTGGCTTTCTTACAATGTAGGTCACGGGTTCAAATCCCATGACGAACGGGTTCTGCCTTTATCACAATGTAGTCAAACGGTGCTTTTGCAGAAACATACATCGTTAACATTTTTGGAAGGATACATCGTAAGCGGATACTTCACTACTAGTGCTGATCCAGATAAGCATGATCAGGGTGATCTGAATCTACACTGACTGGAAATTATATCACATTTGTTTCCTTTCAGATAAAGACCTCCAGCAGTATTGAAAAGAGTTAAACACATATCGTGTATTCAAAAGTCGTCTGTTGTAGATGCAGTTACTGCGAGGATTTAAGATGAAGTAACAATCCTTTCGTAACGATATTTTTGAAATGATGATGCTGCCCCGGTAGTGCTATGATTTTTGTTATAGTCGTCTGAGGCGACACATAGCATTTGCATTGTGAAAAACATTTTAGCAGTGTTCCATTCAAGATAAACATTTATTTATGATCATAAAAACAGAAATTATATTTAATAATGTTCAAGACATTGTTTTAAATAACTTCCTGCATACAAATAATCTGCAGCAGACGAATTTAAAAAGTTCTCGGCAAAACTATGGAAAACCTGTATAAGTACAAGTATTATCGGTGCATAGAGTTAAAAACATTATGGCAAGAGGGAAATATTTTCCTTTGTTCAATAGTAGACCACTGCAATGTCGTCAAATGCAAATGGGAAAGGGTTAAAGACATGGTTTTTTAAACAACAAGTCCGATGAAATATTCAAGGACCATAATCTTGCTTTATGGCATGTTCTGTATTTTTACACATATATGACAGTGCTTTCCTGTTGTAAAACATGTCTAATATGTTCGCAATTAACGATATCTGTCATGTTTGTTTATTATTTGTATCAGCGTGACAAGTGTACCTATGGATCAACCTGCGAATTAATTATATCTGATCAAAATATATGGAATGTTCAGCACAGTCTCACCAGAGCATGCACTCGTCTTCGTATGTAGCCGTCTTATATGCCTTGATTGACACAAATAATAGCAGTATATCACCCATTAGATTTACGCCTGACATATTACTTAAACCTTTAACACACAAAACAAACCAGGAGCAGCCGACTCTGAAACATACAAGCAAAACTATTAAAATTACTATTATCAAACCACAAATTAAAGAGTTGAACACACTGGGCCAATAGGGGAAATTGGTAATTATGGCAAAACTTTTCCACATACAGACGCCTTATGACGCCCCTGCTGCAGACAACTTGAGCATTTTTTCTTTTTGCCACAATGTTTTCGATTCGTTTAAAATATGATACATTCATTTATAGATATATTTTATATTTTTGACTAGATGTTTTTAAATACGTCTGCTGCGAATTTGTTGTATGTGGGAAAGGGAGGTTAAAAAAGGTGTATTAATTGTGTTAAGGTTGGTTTACCTGGAACACCTCTGAATCATGTTACTTTATTCTAACAATTTCTGAAAGTAAACCAAGTTATATGATAAAAATGGTAAGCATTGGACATCATTTCAACCCAATAGCTTGCCACGCGTAAACATTTGGGAATTATGGAATAAAACAAAATACATACTGTTCACAGCTAGAGGTTGGACGTCAAGCCATGTAACAGTTGTTATGTTATGATGTCATTTAACTTAAAGGGTAGCGGTGTGAGAATGCCGCTGACACGTGTTTGTCAATAATGCCATAGTCAAATAATTCCGATTTTTAGGTCGGACTTAATCGGCTACAGATCGGGATTACAACTTTAAAGAAACTGTTAACGTCACCGATGCCGATTATAAGACGGACTCAATCGGCTATTAAAGAAAGCAGATCGGATGAACGAGTTTAGCCGAACTGTCCGCGTCACAGATTCTTCTTTACGTCGGGCAATTATAAGCAATTTCACATTTTGGAAGCTTTGGACGCATCTTCTGCAGACGAGTTTTAAAAACAATGGACTAAAATGAGAAAGTGTTCATTCTTTTGCAAAAATGTTTTCAACTATTTTATATTGTATTTTATATTTTGGCAAAATATTGTCTAAGTCGTGTGCTGCAGATTTACTGTATGTGGGAAATGGTTAAGTTTGGAAGATGTTATGCACTTCATGAATTGATATTCACATTAATGGAATAATAATCTTTAACCAAACATGTTTTAACACTTAGAACATTTTTAAAGCTATTCGTTTGTTGTTAAACGTTTCTTTCAACTTAATATCGAGAATAAAAATCTTCAAA
This sequence comes from Serripes groenlandicus, assembly GCA_031761405.1. Classification (NCBI taxonomy): domain Eukaryota; kingdom Metazoa; phylum Mollusca; class Bivalvia; order Cardiida; family Cardiidae; genus Serripes; species Serripes groenlandicus. The sequence goes on from JASEVX010000002.1 coordinate 17,173,888, forward strand.
GTTAAGCCAAGATTTTTTTCGATTGCGAGAACAGTCCCTAAGGTATTTGTTAGTGTAGATCAAGATCAGCCAGCTCACCGACGCAGTCTATTCTAACGCTATGCCGTTCGTTAATTAGTCAAAGCAGGTTTGAAGACAGTTTAAACCAGTATCTATGTGGACTTTCTAGCGTGGATACACTGGCAACATTGTTTCACACCAGAAATAATTTAGCAAATGTTAGTTTCCTTGTAGCACCGCTAATATCTTCACCAAAGTATACCATCTAAGAGTGACAACCACCAGTGTCTATTAATACAACAGTTACTTCTCTTGACCAAACTTTGACACCGGCAACAGCATGTCCACAACTATTTTCTTAGATTGAATGTGGTTAAACAATATACAATATTTGTGGGAAACTAGAGATCTTATGCATGAAAAAACGTAAATAGTTATTTTTTTATTCATGTGTTTAATTGATTTCGTTATATGAAGGAAATATAAATTTTTAAATTGGCTATCAACAACAACTATATTATTCTTGACAATTGTCATAATATTATTTATATATATTCGTTTTTGAAATCAAATACCCAATAATACGTGATATATATGTAAACAATAAAACAGTTAATTATTTATATAACCGCCATTTAAATTAAATTTTATTTAAATAAATGCCCTTCTACCGGTTTTCACCTACATGGAATAAACATTGGAAATCATTTATAATAAACATAAGATATATTTATTCAAAATGGAAGAGTAAATGAGGAAATTATTCATATAGTAAATTACATTTAAGCATTCAAATGTAGTCACGCCAAACGAAAAAAAGAACCTCGGGAAATATTAGATCAGGCTATTTTTCCTTACAGCTAGATGCAGAATTTTCATTACTAGTCATGCAAGCGTCTTTTATAAAATAGTAAATAATGAGGAATTTATCCTTTTCCTACAATGATTTCATATACAATACCAAAAACATGTTATAAGTTGGAATTTCACATCATATTTCCAAATTGTTCAAGGATCAGTAAGGTTTAGTTGTATCATCTTCAATACGATAGATATACGGTTTCTAAATGCTTATATATACATGTATTAATATCAAACACCAAGGGGGTACTAATCCTCTTTTCAGTAAGGGAAAAGGGGTTTTGTCCAGTGGATAAATATTCTATGGGGTTTTACCTTATGTGGTAAATATCCGTGGGGATATTTTCCGTGCCCCCAATTGTGCATATGTGATGGCCGAAATGAGGAAGTGAGTGGGTTGGGTATGCAATGTAGACAAGTCAAAATGTAAAGGATCTTGTGTCATGTTACTAATAACCTCGTCAGCTAGGCTTTTTCAAATGTATCGGAATGGAAAATTAATTGAAATGATAAGGTTGGAAATTAATAGGCAAATTAAGTAGAACAATACTGCCGGAAGTGTAATTCTTATCGCTACTCTAAGCTTCAACATTCGAACCGATACCACACTTACTACTGCACGCTTTATTGAGAGATTGCCCGAAATGAATAACAGCAGCCATTATAATATAAACCCTCAACTTCATGTGTATTACTGTATTTGATTAATAGTTATGTTCTTTCGTAGATTAACTTATAAATGTATTAACTAGGTCTAAATATTATTAAATATTATAAAAAAAAAGGTATATAAATTAAAACAAAGCAAATCAGAATGTTGAAGACAAAGGAAACGAAATATCCAAAAACGAAAATATAACGTCTTTCGAAGCTTGGAGACAAAATCTCCAGTATACTTTTTCTCTGGGCCGGAATTTCGCTCCATTAATCGTTGACGGTTTTGTTTGGCAAAATAAAATCTCACGCCAACCCTCGACGCAGTTTAGTGGACGATGATGAGACAGTTCCAGAGGCTCAACGACGAACTGCAGACCAGAAAGTTACTCACCTAGAGTTGATGCTTGGGCAGATTGCCAACTACTGCCCAATCATCTCTAGAAATACTATTTTCAAAAAGTCAACATCTCTATCCGGTATATGGCAATCCGTTAGATTACATTTTGGGTTCCAATCCACTGGCGCTCACTTCATAGACTTCAACAACATACGCATCGAACAGGGAGAGCGACATGAGGATCTTTTCCAAAGACTGAACAGCTTTATTGAAGAAAACCTCCTAAAATCAGACGGCAACATACGCGACCATCGCGAGATACCAGAAACCGATGAACAAATGTCTCCGTCCCTTGAAAATGTCATAGTCTTAACATGGCTTCGCTTAATACATAATGATCTTCCGAATTTGGTTAAACAAAGGTACGGAACAGAACTAAGATCGCAAACTCTCTCCTCATTAAAACCTGAAATATCCCAGACATTGGACAGTCTCCTGGATGAGATACATTCGTCAGCAGATGCCAAACTATTAAGAACTGCTTACAAAACCCCTCAACGATCAACACGTTTCCACAACTCAAAACGTCAATCCAAAATATGTACCTTGTGCAAACAAGCTGGGCGTCCAAATGTTCAACACTTTCTCAGTTCATGCAAATACCTATGATGGAAATGTTGAAAACGATGATGAACATGAATATGACAACTCCATGAACCAACTCCACGATGATTTAGGAAATGACAAAACTGACTATGAATACCATATCGTTACTTCTCGTCGCGTTAGTACAAAAAAGTCTCCTCAGATGAAAGTATTTTATAAACATTTTCCTTTACAAGTAACATTGGACACAGGAGCTGAAATAAGCATGATCAGAACTTCTGTAGCAGAATATATTGGAGCTATAATTAAGAAAAGTGACCAAAGTGCGCTCCAAGCAGATGGGTTAACGCCTCGTAATATAGTTGGAGAGACGCATGGAGCTGCAGCTAGAAGCACTCGTTGATTCTCGTGGATGTTGACATTCTCGCTGGAATCCAATTTATGATGACTAATGACATATCTGTTAGACCTGCTAAACATCAAATCATCATCGGCGAATCTGTGCATATTTACAATGGCCCAACTGTATCCGATTCTACAGGTAATCCAGTTCGGCGTACTCAGGCTTATGTCTTAAGAGCAGGAACTTCTTCCATGGTTTGGCCTGGGAACTACATAGAAATTGATGTTGATAATGAAATTGACCCAGAAACTACTATCGCCATTGAGCCAGGCACAGATTGTACAAAACTATCCCAAAACTGGCCACATCCACACATCACCGAAGTAATTGGTGGTAAAGTAAGGTTAGTAAATGACACTCAAGAACCTCAAGTTCTCAAGAAAAATGAACATTTTAGTCAGGTGCGCTACACCGTTCAGCCAGATTTGAACATAGATTTGCAGATCCCCATCTCCCAAAAGGTCACTAAATCAGACAAGTTCACGTTGAACTCAGACACTGTAGTACTCGACCCAGACAATGTATTAACGGATAATGTAGAAAAAGAATTTAATAACACATTGCGTGAGTTTGACGAAGTTTTTGATGCAACCATAACGGGTTATAACTGCGCTATGGGCCCCTTCGAAGCAAATGTCAACATGGGCTCAATGCAACCCCCCCCCCCCCCCAAAGAAAGGGCAGGGTACCTCAATAGGCTAGAGACAAGCTTGTCGAGTTACAACACAAATTTGATGAGCTTGAAAGTCAAGGCGTGTTTCAACGACCAGAGGATATCGGTATTACAGCAGAATACCGTAACCCATCTTTCCTTGTGAAGAAACCTAAAGGCGGTTTTCGACTTGTGACTGCACTTGTGGATGTTGGGCGGTATAGCAAACCTCAGCCTTCATTGATGCCCGATGTGGACTCGACACTACACAGCATCGCACAATGAAAATAAATCGAACTGTCCACCTCCAGATACTGTACGTGGCTTGAGGTCCTTTATAGGCGCTTACAAAGTACTTAGCCATGTTTTACATATATGTTCACAGTTATTATCTCCATTAGACAACGCGATAGCTGGCCAGCAGTCAAATGACAAAGTAGTTTGGACTGATAACTTGTACAAACATTTCTCCGATGCACAAATGGCCCTGGCTACTCACAAATATATTGTTCTTCCTAGACCTTAAGACCAATTGTGGATAGTCACTGATGGCTCTGCCACCAAACATCGAATCGAGGCGACTTTATATGTAACGCGGAAAGATAAATTACAGCTAGCTGTTTTTTTCAGTGCAAAATTGATAAAACATCAGGTGACTTGGCTACCTTGCGAGCTAGAGGCATTGTGTATCGCAGCCGCAGTAAAGCATTTAAGTCCATTCATCATTCAATCAAAGTTCCAAGCATGTGTTCTAACTGACAGCCAGCCATGTGTTCAAACCATAGAAAAGCTGTTTCGCGGAGAGTTCTCAGCCAGTCTACGTGTCACGTCATTCTTATCCACTGTCAGTAGATATCAAGTAAATGTAAGACATCTTGCAGGCTCTGCAAATGTTCCGTCAGATTTCTCTAGTCGAAATGCACCAGACTGCAATGAACCACGATGTCAGATCTGCTGTTTTATTATACAAACCGAGGACTCAGTTGTAAGGTCAATAAATGTCCAAGATGTCGTTGATAATATGACACGTCTACCATTTACTACTAGATCTGCATGGACCGACATTCAGTTAGATTGCCCAGATCTTCGTCGCACACATGCCCACCTTAAACAAAGCACTCGGCCTTCAAAGAAACTTACCAACATCAAAGATATAAAGAGATATCTAAACGTTGTTTCCATTGCCAAAGACGGTGTTTTAATTGTGCGCAGTAATGATCCGCTTTTACCATCTACAGAGGCTATTGTGGTTCCGCGACCCGTGCTCGATGGTCTTGCAACAGCACTTCATATTAAATTAGACCACCCAACCAATCATCAACTTCAGCTAGTAATGAAACGACACTTTTATGGACTAGATATGAATAAAGTAATAAGTCGAGTAAGCGAATCGTGTCACATTTGTGCCTCCTTACAACAGTTTCCGAAAACCTTAATCAAACAGTCATCAGAAGATCCTCCCGAAATGGTCGGCGTTTCCTCTGCTGCGGAAGTTATTAAACGCAATCGACAACTGATACTAATTCTTCGTGAAACTGTGACCTCGTTTACTACCGCGTGCATCATAAAATATGAAAAACGTGACACACTCCGAGATGGCATCGCGTTATTAACTACAGGTTATTAACCTACATCCGTTGGACAGCCCTCATGCAGTAATCAGAGTCGACCCAGCACCGGGATTTGTGAGCTTAAGAGATGATGACTTGCTAACAAAACTTCGTATTTCTATTGAGATTGGCCGTGTAAAAACCATTAACAAAAATCCTGTTGCTGAAAGAGCCATTGGAGAACTTGGAGAAGAGATTCTCCTTCAAGAACCCGGAGGAGGACCAGTCTCAGACCTTCAATTGGCAATTGCTATCGCGTGCTTAAACTCGCGTATCCGTAAAAGGGGATTGTCCGCCAGAGAATCGTGGACACAACGAAGTCAATTCACCCATAATCAGCTACCAGTGTAAGATAGAGACATAATCATTAACCAACATAGACAGAGAATAAAGAATCACCCAAAGAGTGAGCTATCTAAAGCCAAAAATGACATGACCCTTAAACAATCTCAGATTACGGTTTGTGACTAAGTGTATGAATATTCTGATCGCGACAAGTCCAAGGCTCGTAGCCGCTATTTAGTAGTCTCAGTTGATGGGGAATGGCGTTTCATAAACAAGTTCTCGGGCAACCAGCTACGCGCTACGTCATAAAAAAATAAAAACTTCTGAATGTTTTCGAGTCCCATGTGACATGCCTTCTCTACAAACTCGAAACATCGACTTAAACGATAGTGACGATGATAATGACATCCGCGCCCCAACTGATTATCATCCACCTGCTCCAGTTGATATACCAGTCAAATTATCTCTACCCGCTGAAACTATTGATACACATGTTTTACATTCAAACCAATACGAATATCCGATTCTCCTCGGAGAGTTTATAAGTGACAATGACAGCACTAATAGTTCAGTTCAATTTGATCGCAACATTGCCTGTGATTCAGAACAGCTACCTAACGGCAGTGAAAATAATGCAATGTGATAGACCAAAACGTAATCGTAAACCTCCAAAGTACTTACAAGACTATGAGACATAGCTTAAACGTGAAAGATTTATAATATAGGTTGCCAATACAGACTGTTGTTGTAGTTTAATGAAACAGACAATGTTAAGGATGTTCTTACAGTAACTTACTACTTGTTAAATTAACAATTAACAATTATTGTTTTGTCAAACTCTGTTTACACGTGTATAGTTATACACTAAATTTCAAGTTTTGAATTGTTTCAATTATTTGTCTAATGTGCTTTCTTGCTGAACATAAGTTTTACATTGTTAGTCTTTGCTATACTGCAGTATAATATCTGATGCATAACTTGTATAAGGCTGTATTTTAATTTCAGTTATAATTAACAGTTGTATACTAGTATCTTATATTGTTTTCAATAGGTAAAATAATCAGTTACCTAAGTGTTTTCTTAAAAAAAAAAAAGGAAGGCAAAAAGAAGAAGAAATCACGCCAGTATGCAGTAACTGCTGGTTGTACTATTGTTATAATGTTACGGGTATAGTCTCCCTTGTTCCTATTTCTGGCTTTCGAAATGACAATGTTTTATGTTCGCTAATTGTAGCAATTGATTACGATTAAACATTATTCCAGAGTTCATTGGCTGTGTTATCTTGTCAGAGATATTCTGTATCCTTTTACTGGCGCTGGTTATCGTGATCGTTGAAGCAGACGACTTTTCAATGTTACTTTATTAACTGACAATGTCACTATTTCGTGCCACTGTTTCTTATCTATTTATTTCATCAATTGTTATTTTCTTTTGTTTGAATTTAATGGTGGATACAACTAGCATTATGAGGTAATACTTTAAACTAAGATACGGGAAAAGGTACAAATTGACATTTATGCCCAGTGTAGGTGCAGTGCAGATCGTATCAAAGTCTACACATGTTGATAGAAGCTTCTTATACATTTGATTTAGCAATTATGAACAGTACATATTTTGATCAACCTGCGTATATAAAAAAGCTGATGTCGTTTGACACTGTTCACGAAAGCTTGCGGGAACATTTTCCCTACAAACGGGCCTATCCAATGTACATCGGTAATGAGTAGATCAAAGTGGTATTATATAATGAAGTAAACCAATAAGGAACACGAACAAACCTAATACTTGTAGTTGGGATGAATCAGGAATCGGCACATGTTTGTAATAATGTGTTCACCAAGATCAGTAGGCACGTCATAGGTGTCAATTTTAGTATTTTTATGTATTATAAACTTATAGCAAGAATACAATGGTCGGAATGAACAAACTCTACTGGGGAATGTTTTGAGTTTAGAAATACAACATACTTTTATACATAGGGTAAAACATCCCCCAAATTGTGGGGCCGTAAACAAAACAATTAAAAACGCGTAGCCTATTCTGTTGGGGAAAAGTTAATTAATACAAATTAATTGTGTCTAAAGTTGTGTAATAACGGTAGAAGACATACGTATTTTGTATCATGTTGTTTCTTAAATCAGTTAATACATTTTATTGATTTATAAAGGGTCTTTTTTTCAAACATTCAACAGAGTTTTTCTTAACAATAATAATGTTCGTTGCTCCCTTTTCGAATACGTCACCGCATGGTACAACATTAAAACCTATCCCATACTGACGCTGCGCTTCCACGCGGCGTCAATAAAAAAAAAAAAAAAAAACCCGGCCCTTTGGGCATAAAGTATAAGACACCGTTATTTGTATACATATAACATATGTAAATAGTATGGTACAACCGTACAAGGTCACATGACGTTTGGCTATACATACGTTGTTTAATGGAACCAAACCTTCCATGAGCAGGGACTAACTTAAGCGACTCTATAACCCTTCACAATGCAGCGACACGGGCTGTCAATACAGTGGTTGTTAGTTCGAACCCCAGCTCGGCCAACATTCTTTTTGACGTTTGACAAAAGTCATTGTGATAAGCGTCATTCGTCTTCCGGTAATGGGCTCAGTTCATGTAAAAAGGCAGCCAGTTGCTTGGAAATAATGTTGTATGAAGTACTGGTGTGAGGAATTCAAGAAACATATGAGTAGGTGAAAGGCCAGCGTGGTATGACTGAATAGCGTGGGAGAATTCCACATCCTTCAGTTTGGGGATTCTGTATACTTTCTCTCATCGTTCAGAACTTAATTGAAACACAATATAGGGACCATAAAGATGTTCATGTTGAAACAATTGTTTTAATACACTGTGAATGAATGAACACAAAGAGGAACAACAAGGTCTATTTAGTTATCAGCACAATGAATCGTTCTTCCTTAATTGATTAATTGAAGCAACATAAACATCATCCTCGGTACCCAGGCTATTCATAAAATATATGATATCATATATTTTATGAATAGCCTGGATACCGAGGATGCATAAACATGTGCTTCTGTCTTTCTAATGCATTTCTTTTCATCTATTTTACAATCAATATCGATGTTTTGTGTGAAATGTATTATACCGTAAACTACAAAATAATTTATCCCTTCTTTGCAATCAATGAGTCGACATGTCGAATCTTGTGATTCTTGGTTCTTAATGTATCTTCGATTAGTAAACACTCTGGTAAGCCTGTGCATCTGCAGAGTATAGTCCCAATATATCGCAGTTACACATTGCATTGTAGCATGTGAACAGTCATCATATAAAATCGCATTCCGAGTACAGAAAACTGGACTACTACAGAATCTCGCCAATCTTCATAACTATCTACATCAGTACATGGAATTAGATACATGTATCTTTCGTCTTTACAGAAAATGGAAACGTAGCCCAAATCATTGTATGTCATTGCAACATCAACTGATGCCAAATGTGATGACAAATGGTTGCTTTGTCATCAGTCATGTTATTGTTAACAAAATAGTCCGTGAGAATAAAAATAAAACTCCCGAACGGTCATAACTCCGATCTGAACCCATTGCTGAATTAGTTCAAATGATGCGTGTCTCTTTGACTGGTAGAACAAAACGATAAATTACCCCACCCACTTAAAGCATAAACAAATCGATCGAAACACTTACCAGTGAGAAATATTAACCATCTATACGGATGAATATTGTGTTAAGAAACATTCTAGAAATCGCCATAGTTCTTTCGTGTCAGTCTTTCGGGTTGTTGATGTTTTATGTTTCTGGATGGCATTGTGGCGATTGGTTTGGCTCCTCTGCAGGACTATTCCAAGTTTTGGTTTAGTCCTGTTATCCTGAGCCCATTAAAATATCAATGCCTATATTTAGAAGAGTATGTACTAACACATGAACCATTATACAAGTGTTAAGACTGGCACCCTGTCTACTGTTCGATAATACATATAGTAATAGGATCATTTCCCAAAATATTGATAATGAAATGGTACCCTGAATAACATAAAACATAACATATAATACAATTATTAACTCAAAGTTAGTTTGACTAATTCTTTTGATCAGCACACCTTCCCAAATGTTGTCTTATCCAATTCATCTGCAGCAAACTTATACTGATGTTATGTGGTCAACACATGTATGCTCATTTTAATGCATCTGCAGCAAAATTATACTGATGTTATGTTGTCAACAGACCTTCACACATGTATGCTCATTTGAATGCATTTGCAGCAAACGTATAATGATATTAATGTTGTCAACACACTTCCATTCATGTGTGCTCATGTTAATGCATCTGCAGAAATCGTATACTGGTAGTATGTTGTCAACACACCTGCCAATATGTGTGCCTATTTTAATGCATCTGCAGCAATCTTATACTGATGTTATATAGTCAACACACCTTTCCACATGTATGCTCATTTCAATGCATCTGCAGCCAACTGATACTGATGTTATGTGTTCAACACACATTCCAACATGTAGACTAATTTTAATGTATCGCCGGCAAGTTATACTGATGTTATGTGATAAACACACCTTCCCACAAGAAGGTGCATTTTAATACATCGGCAGCAAAGTTATACATATGTTATGTGTTTAACACACCTTCCCACATGAAGGCTAATTATAATGCATCGGCAGCAAAGCTATACTTATGTAATGCGGTTAACACTCCTTCTCATATGAAGGCTAATATTAATACCTGGCCAGCAAAGTTATACTGATGTTCTGTTGTTAACACACGTTCCCACATGTAGATACATTTTAATACACGGACAGTATACCTATACTGATGTTATGTGGTCAACACACCTTCCCACATGTAGTTACATTTTAATGCATTGGCAGTATAATAATACTGATGGTATGTGGTCAACACACCTTCCCAGATGTAGTTACATTTTAATGCATTGGCAGATACTAATACTGATGTAATTTGTTTTAATACACCTTCCCACATGTAGTTACATGTTAATGCATGGGCAGTATACTAATACTGATGTTATGTGGTCAACACACCTGCACACATGTAGATACAATTAAATGCATGGGCAGTATACTAATACTGATGTTATGTGGTCAACACTGCTTCCCACCTTAAGGTTCATTTTAATGCATCTCAGGCAAATGTATACTGACACCTTAGTTGCAAATGGAGAAGATGCTCAAAATGACAAACTTCTCCGTTTGTGATCATTTCAAGTTTATTCAAGTTTTGTACTTTTCTTATATTTCCTTTTTATAGTTTTGTCTAGACATGTTTAAATTCATCCGTCGCTGATTTGTATGATGTAGGTAAGGGTTAAAATGATCTGTAGTAAGCGGTTTGCTAAGGCTGATAATAAAAGACAGCAGAATGTGTCGGCAGTAAACTATTGTTGTCTATTGATGATGGACAGGGAACACTTTAGAGAAACAGCTTTAATGATAGAAAATACTTCGAACCAAGGATCACTTTGTCATCGTATATAGATATTCACCTTTACTTTTTATATCAGGTTACTGGTAATTATATGCATGATGACATCTAACCTCTGCCCCTGCCCCAAACAATATCGTCTAAATATGACACATGTTCTTCTTTTTTCGACAACATTTATACTATGCCTTACACTAAGACTTTAATAAATCATCGTGTTTGTTATGTTATGTCGCGCCTAAAACGGGTATAAGAGGTATTGGACTGAGGTAAATATTGGTCTTATCATGCTGATCTGTTCAACGAATATAGCTTGTATACATGGTCTCATATTTCATTTACATTGTTTCATAAAAGCAGAATACAATCGAACACGATCCACATGGGTACACATATATATTACAAAGGCGGTTCGATAGTAGAGTAGCTAAAACCAAGGGAACATGTATTTATGTTTATATATATATCTAGTTTGAGTCATGTAGAAATAAACACACATAAGTTTTTAGATTACTTTTAAAGTGCAGGCATAGAAAGATTTTGAAAGCACTGATGTTTATATAATTCGCTCTTTGTTCTCTCAAAGTTAAAATTTTAACATAACATAAGTATATATTTTAAGCTCGAGTCCAGCGTGTGTCTCCCTTTATGACGATGTTTCTAGATTACTACTAAGTATTGAATTAGTTCATGTCTGTGACAGGCGAATTCAAATTTGCTGCTTTATAATGGAAAATATTCCCTACTGATTGAACATTTTCGTAATCAGTTTCAATCTAAAACTCGTGAAAAAACTAGCATTTAATGCAAATGACTTGAAGTCTTCTGAATAATTAATATATTCATTAATTAAATCGAGGATAAAAATATACGTTTTACACAGAAATATCCAGTACTAATTGTTAGAGTTAATTACAAAACGGAACAGAGTTATACTTATACGTGTTCAAAGATCAGTTTGCACATGAGTTTGAACATTAATATTGAAGTAATGGGAATACATGAAGCGAACCAATGTACAGCTTATGTTCGGCGGTATTATCTAGTCTCGCTATGTACATCAACCCATATAACAGCTTACCTTACGGCATATGGACAAATAGATATATAACGATCTTAAAGGCTCAGCATTATTCTCAGGCATTGACAAACTCAACATAAACCATTCCTAACAGTTCACCATTTATAATTCATACTCAGGTAATTGAAAATGGATGAAGGGGAACACATGACGTCCCTAACAATTCACCATTAATATTTCGTACTCAGGTATTGTTTACTCAACGAAGGGGATATATAACGTTCCTTACAGTTCATCGTTAATATTTCGTACTGAGGTAATGTTACTCGACGAAAAGGACATACAACGTTACTTACAGTTCACCGTTAATACTTCGTACTCATGTATTGTCAACTCAACGAAGGGGACATAAAACGATCCTAACAGTTCAACTTTAATACTTCGTACAAAAGAAATGTTTACGCAACGAAGAGGACATATTATGATCATAACATCTCACCATTAAAACGTCATACTAAGGACATGTTTACTCAACGAAGGGGACATGTAATGTTCTTAACATATCACCATTAATTCGTCATACTTTGGCCATGTTAACTCAACGAAGGGGACATATAACGATCCTAACATCTCATCATTAACACTTTATACTAAGGCATTGTTTGCTTGACGAAGGGGGCTCATAATGAACCTAACATCTTACTATTAATACTTCATACTAAGGCATGGTTTGCTCAACGAAGGGGGCTCATAATGATCCTTACATCTTACCATTAATACTTCATCCTCTGGTAATAGCAAATGGATAAAAGAGAAATATACTAATCCTAACAGATCACCATTAATGGCGAATGCATGAAGGGGACATTTAACGTTCATAACAGCTCACCATTAATACTTCGAACTCAGGGTAATGGAAAATGGATTAAGGAGACATTTAAAGTTCCTAACAACTCACCATTCTCACTTCGTACTCAGATAATGTTTAATAGATAAAGGTGACATATAACCATCCTACCAGTTGACCATTAGCACTTTGTACTCAGGCGGCAATTTTCGTAATCCTCAAATGTATAATATACATGTATCAATCTCGTACTCAGGTGAACTGAAATATCATGTTAATCATGGGAAATATACACCCTGAATAGAATCGTTTTATCTTATAAAATTATTAAAAAGAGTGTCAAATCATAAAAACAACTATTTTTCTTACCACGTACCGTAGTGGTTGACAATTGTGCAGTGGTAGAGCGTCGGCCGCTCGTACCAAACGTCCCGGGTTCTTCTTTTTATAGTTCCTCACTAACGGTGCGAGTACTTGTTATTTCTCCAGGAAGTAGACATCAACCGTGTCAAATATAAGTTTAAAGCTTCTCCCGCAATCGATGTAAAATAAGAAAGTTTAAACTACCGGTGATGGGTTAATTGTATTGAAGCATGCAGCAAGTTTAGAAGCGCGTTTTCTCTTTATTTCTATACTCTTTCCGATTGTGAAGAATAACATGTGAAATATGAATATATTGGTTCACGGGGATATAGACAAACTAGTCCACTGTACAGTTGATGTGAAACTTTATGCTTTCTTGCATAGTGCCAATTTCTCATATCCTGGTGAAATATTTTCCCATATAACGAAATCCGCCACTGTATATTTCACGTGACTTCTTTCATGGGGTGGGGGATTCGGGCACGGGCCCTATGGGCCCCCGCTTAATCGCCACTACATTTGCCACGCTTTTTCTTTGTTTACCATTACTTTTTCAACGCACGGGCCCTACGGCCCTCCGGTTAATTCGCCACTGTATATTTCACGTGATTTCTTTTTTTTCCGTTCCTCTTCGCAAATGATAATAATGTTAACAAGCGTCCATATTTGACCTCTCGGCGCATTAATTTCTAAAGCATTTCTTAAACTTATATTGGAGTACTCACGCTTTAAGTTGTTCACTGATGTTCCAACAACATTACAATGATATTTTTTGGGGAGATCCTAACCTTTCAAATGCATTACAGTTTTGTTGCATCCAATGAACTATTTTTCTCGTGCAGTTTCTCATGCGTTGTCTGGTGCTAACAGCAATTGGCAGGTTGCCAACTCCAAAAAAAATGGTATTACTACTGTGACCAGTGGTTAAAGCCCCAGGCCAAAAACTATCTGGGAAGAAGAAATAATGACATTATGGAAAGGCGGAAAATATAATGCAATACATGTTTGCACAATTGATCGTTCATTGCTTTATATCTAAAACTTCAAACATAGTATGCTGATGATTAAGTCATGTTGGCTCTATAATTTATTTAACATTTAAAATAAAAATACATTCAGTTTTAAAATGCAATTGAAAATGTTATGAAAAGATTCAGAATTGGCTCATTATGAAACAGGCGTCTGATAACGTCTGTATATTGGAAAGTGTTATGTAATACGATTCGTTCATTAACTCTTGCATCTTAACACAGTTTTGTTTATTTACACGCAGTATTGTTTGTTAATAAACATTAACTAAGTATCATATAACGAATACACATATTAGACTGCAGGAATGAGCAGGTTGATCTTGATCTAAATTGTTCACAACTGATGTCGTGACCATACGGGACAGCATTATATCTATATAGCCGAATACTCATGGAAACTGGTCCTAATGTGTAATAAAGTAATGTAATTGCAATAGAGTGTACATGTATATGTAAATTTCATTCCTTACCATCATACTTCCAATTTCCCTTTCTTTCTTTTTTACTCAATATCTTTCTCGCTTTCTAACTTTCTTTCGTTCTTTCTCACTTTCTTTCGTTCTTTCTCATTATTATTTTTTCTCATCATCCTCTTTCCTTACTGTTCTTCATGTTTACTATACGTCTGTTCTTACTCTCTGTCATTTGTACTTTCATTCTTTCAATCATTTATCTTACCTTTTTTATTTGTGAAAAATAACATGTTAACAATTGTATCTGAATATATTTATGAAACAAATGCTCACAGGCGAACACTTAATGCTTATATCTAATTGGCTACTATTCATTAAAATCTTGAATTAATTGAAAAACGAGACAATTATTTATTTTGCTGTTTGTCACAAAACTTCGATGCATTTGAAATATATCCCTTCTTGATTAAACGATTTGAGTTTAAGGTGGTTGAATTGCTTTGAATTTTTTAAATTAATATGCACCGCCTCCAACAAAAACACCTAGAGAAAGGATGCAGAAAATTGACAAATGTTTTACCGGGTTGAATCATGAACACGAAAAGCATTAACGCACTAGCTAAACAAAAACGGAATGCGTTGTTTTAATGCGTGCTACATTTTTACAGCAAAAATACTTGTATTGAGCTGTTGTTTGCACTACCTACATAGAGTTTATATTCGTCAAATAGTATACTGTATGGCTCTTTTATCCCGTCCGATTCATCTAGTATGACACGACCTTCAGAAAGGTCAGATGATATCTCAAATATCTTGTTTGTCTCAGAGCTACAAACATATATTCGACCATCTCTACACACAGTAATACCTGTTGGAGATATCAAGTATTCGTGTGTACAACTTGATATAACCTGACCATCCAGTGTCATACTTGATACTTTGTGACTTGATTTATCAGATAAATAGAGAATGTTAGTATCAGGAACTTGTGTCAAGTATTCTACATCACCAAACCTAACAGTACCATGTGCATTTTTGCCTTCTATGACATGTTTAACAGTTCCATCCAAGTTCAGTATTTCTATTTGACGTGGATAAACATAGGATACAATCAGTGTATTGTTACTACATACTATACCCTGACAGTTATCAAATCCACTTTTGTCTATGGTTTTATAAACAGTTAGTGTGTTAGATATAGACACAAATATAATTTTCTTATTGTCATCGGTTGTAACCGCAATCTTGCTATCCTCAAGCATAATCAGGTCCCAGGGTGCCCAGTATAACTTTAACTCTGTTATAACGGTCTTCCTTGTAATGTCAAATAGTTTTATCTTAACATTGTTGTAGTCAGCGATAACAAGTCTGTTATCAGAAATTATCTTCATACCAGTAATACAACAGTCTGATGTGTCAGCTGAAGTTTTCACATTAAGGTCGTCGACATTCACGGCACGTCTATCTTTCAATGAGAACTTCTTCCCTAGTATCCCCCCGGTAGTTCGCCTAGGTTCACAAACATATATGTACCTCGTGATTGTGTTGTCATTACCTACTGACTCGAGTCTATCATAAAATGCTTGTAACTGCGATTCCGCTTTTCGTGTAGCAACAAAAGCTTGCTCTTTTTCGCCATTTTGTTGCAGTGTTTCTATCTCATTCAACACGGATCGTATCGTCTGCATAGTAGTGTCGCAAGTCACTTCAAGTGCTTTCATTCTTTCCAAATCGTTATTTCTTATCTTTGAAATACTTCTGATCACTCCGTCAATAGCAGCCGTATAATAACTCCTCACTGCTTCATTGTGTTGTTTCACACTCAGTAGTTTTTTCTCAAAAGTTGTGTGTAGTTGCATTAGTCGATCTTTGACTTCCTTTAGTTTGTCGGGCGACAAAATGTCCTGACTGACGTCTGTTACGGAGTTTACGTCCTTACAGCTTCTGTGGTTAACCTGTTTACACATATCACATACACATTTGTCATGGGACTTACAATACCAATTTATTGGTTCTTTCTCGTGCTCATGAGATTGTACTGACCTTCTCTCTTTCTTTGACTTATATTTTGGGAGGTTGTCAATATCATTTGGAACATGATTTATTGATGGTATGGCATTATTCATATCCCGTAATCTTATTCGTGGAAAATTATATTTAAATTTCAAATAGTTTGTATCCCGACGTGTAGGAAATGCCATTATAAACAACACCAATCGTTCTCCATTAAGTAGTAGAAAGGTATAAGTAGGCACAATTGCATTGATAGCATGTTCTAGATGTCACTTAAATACGGTTATAAGATTATTAATATTCAATATATTATTTAAAGTATGTGTTGTTGTTTCACAGATTCTACCTCGTAATAAGATTATTAATATTATTTTCTTTAATTATTTGTTGTTGTTTCGCAGACTCTACCTTGTTAAAAGACTATTACTATAACTATTCATTTTATTGTTATTATGTTTTGTTGCTAAGCAGACTTTGCTACATGTACAAGGTCCCGATCAGTCAGGGCATCCGTCTGTTCAGGTTCGTATATGTCCCCCATATAAACGAGTTTACAAGGTAAAGGATTGAGATAAAATGGGGCGGCAAGTCACTTGAACAAACACCTACAAGACTTTGCTACCAGTGAAGATAAAGATTATTCAGGGCATCCGTACAGTCTGATCAGGATCTTCCCTGTTCGCCATCTAGTAGTAAATAAACGACTTTACTTGGTAATGTGTTGAGATAAAACGTTTGCAATGTCACGTGGACACTGACCTTCGGAACATTGCTACCAGAGAAGTTCTAGGTCAATCAGTACAGTCTGATAATGATCTGCCATCATGTATTATTACAAACAAAATCGAAAACTTCCGAAGTGCGGTTTTCGTTCAAGCCGGCTCATAATTAGCATTGTATATATGGAGAAAACCGAGCGGTCATACAAATAGAATTGTTTAATATATAGCAACACTAGTCAAAATCACGTAAACATGGATACATACATGTTTAAACTTATCAAATAATAACATCGTTGTATATGTGGAGGAAACGGACCGATAATAAGTATAGACGTTTAAAATATACCAACACTGAGTCATGCTAAAATAGATATAAACATAATCCATATCTTATATGTGTCTGTCTATAAAATATCGTGATGAGTTTTGTGATCGCTGAAGCAGACGACTTTTTAAATAGTATTATTTCTAACCGAAAATGTCTCACATTCCTTCACTGTTTTTCATCTTCCTTGATAATTGGTTTCATCAATTGTTATTTTTTCATTATACATTCGAATTTATTCTCGGATACTAACAACCATATGAGGTAATATTATAAGCTACGATAAAACTAGCCCGTCCAAAGGAAACAGTACCAAGTTGAATTTATAACAATCTTACATAATATGTCCTTATTTGAGATTCGTTCTATTATTTCCGGAAAACGAAGTATGTTTCCTTAAATGTACGAGAGTTACCGATTGTAATAGTATGGCATATCTTTGTATTAATTTAGAAAGGTTATATATCATCATGTACCCTTATGAACAAAGTGTATCTGATTTTGACATAGATAGGTTAATACATGCAGACGCTTTATGACACATCTGCAGCAGACGACTTTCGAAGACAAAGCGGACAAAACCATCATGGAAGATTTCTCCTGTGTCAAACACACTGATTTCAACCTTATTCAATAGTGTTGTCTCATTTATAAAGAGTTTTCACGTTTTTGCTAAATGTCGTCTGCTGCAGATTGTTTTTATGTGGTCAAGAGTTAAACTAGTCCGTTATTGATCATATATTATACATATAACGTTTGGGTTGTTCAAATGAAGTAGATTACACATTATAATATATATGTTATCGTTAATCATATTTTAAAAATGCCTTTGATAGCAATGTTGATCAACATCGTTTCTAGTCTTGAACTGTACCTATAGAGTGTATATCAAGAACAATTGATCTTTTTTCATCAACTTATATATGTTTAGTTCTGATTCCATTTGTTAAGATATGCTTGAAATGTTGATCAACATCATTTCTGGTTTTGAACTATATATTTAGAGAGTGTATATCAAGAAAACTTGAAGCTTTTATTTTGTTATCAACTTATATCCGCTTAGTTCTGATTCCATTAAGATAATCCACACATCCGTCCAAACAGCAAATTTGATAGAAACAAAATATGATTTCATTTAAATACATTACATGAAAAATATTTTATAGAGAGAAAACAACGTAATAATTATTTTATTTAAGCATTTCTTGCATAATACAAATGGTTTTTGTTATGTCTACTCAAGACGAATTTTGAATATACTTCCGTGTATATGGACAATGTGTCGCTTAACTCGCAAAATTCTAAACCATACATTTTGTTCTTCTTTTAATATCATCCAGTCAAACAGTTTTGATTCTAGTTTTTCGATATTGATTTTCTTATTCAAATTTGTTTTGTTATTCCTGAATAAGACATGATAATGTCTTCCTTTTATCTCAATTACTAAATGATGCCTTTCATTTCTTCTTCGATATTATGGCAAACAGTTTAAAATCCTTCTTGTTTTCTGAAAATGTTATATTTTAAATATCTCAGTTTTGTAATCCATGAATCAGACGAATTTTGTATATAACGTTTGTTTATGGAAATTGTGTCGCTTTTCTTTCAACTGCTAAACTTGGTCGTTGATTAAAAGTCTGTCTATTGATACAGGTTCCATATTCGCTTGAGTCTTACGAGTGTCTGCCTTTGTTTCAATGGTTGGGTTTTACAGTAAACAACCGGGTTGTGTGATCACTGACGAAGACGCCTTTTGAATTGTAAATGTGTGTAATGGATGTATTCACTTTATGTCAATGTTTCACATCTGCCTAAATATTGGCAATATATTTCATCAATTGTCACCCTTTTACGTGATACCTTTTAACTTAAGCGTGGATATAACTAGCATATAAGAAAATATGATAACATTAATTAAAACGAACCCGTCCATAGTAAAAGTACACATAAGTACTACCTAATAAGTACAGTATATATTCAGATCAGACAGTACGTCTGTTCTATCTATCATATTCTATTTATGTTTAATGGGAACTTCTTACAAGCTTGTGTAAGTAATATGTGATCATATATATCTTTATTAACCACAGAACAGTATGATGTGGATCTACATTATTCAAAATAGCTAAATCGTGCTTTGTACAATCGACGGGCTCATACAATGTTCTTTGTTTATTACTGAACCAGAACGACAATATAAAGAGAGTTGAAAATGTAGGGACACATGAATATAAAGTACTGGTAGTTGGAGAGGAAACATAGAGCATATGAAGTAATGGACAGTGATAATATGTTATAGAAATGTTTGCTAGTGTGTATGCACCATCTAAGTACTATAACCCTTAATGTAATATCAATACGCCAATGTAACAAATGTTGTTATCGCATAACAGGACCTTTTGGTTGTTTAGTTTACATACGCCATCTACTTACTATACAAAAACACTCCTATATCCCATAATGTAATATCAAAATGTCAATGTAACTAACATCCTTATCGCATAACAGGACATTTTTCAAGTCTAGTTTATATACGCCGTCTACTTACTATAATAATTAATTGTGTCCTATAACCCTCAATGTAATATCGTACCGACATTGCAATGATAATCTTTATCGCCTGACGCGACCCTTTCGCTTGTGACGAAAGTAGGACTATAGTTTGCAAGTTATTATGAACTGTTCTAATCATAGCATTGATGTTACAGAATATGTAATACGGGTATTATATATCACGACACCGAAAATTCAGTCGTTAATAAGCACAGCTCGTTTGCACGTTTTGAGGTTAACCTTAATTTAGGGGGAGATTTCCTATATTCAGTATTGAACAAAATTGACTGTAAATTTCTAGTAAAATTACATAGAATTGAGCGGAGAGTATGACAGACATTTTTTCCAAATTCGGCTGACGTCGGATTCAACTGGTACTCGAGATATTAGAACAACTGCTTTGTTGAAAGTAAAAGCTGACAACCAGAACTTATTCGGCTGCGAGTTTCTTTGCTTCAGGTAAATATTTTTTATCTCTCTCGATTTTACCTCAAATATCATAAATGAACACAGAAAATTCCATTTTGGCGTCCATGTAATTAAAGATATCAAATCTAGCTATAGTGTAAATATGAGAATCAGTAATAATTGGTTGAAAATAGCGGTTACACGAAACACCCTGTGACCCAAATCAGAGACATAGAGACTATTATGTTCCTGAAGTAAGATATGAACTTTATCTGACGAAGTTGGGAGAATTGATATCTGTCGAGCATTTGGCGAAATAATTATCCGTTCTCCCTGCCGAGTCTGATAAAGTTTATGTCGAAAGTCAGGGAAGTAATATTCTATTTATCTTGCATGTCAAATAATGTTTTCAGGTAAATCTACACTCATTCTTACTAGTTTTAAGAAATAGCATTCACAATAACAAAAGCCCGTTCATGATTGGCGTCACCTAAAATAGAATGACGTCGCGCGCGTGCACAAATACGCGCCGAATTACATTGTGTACACACGTCATACGGAAGCTAAAGAGTTCCGATTGAAACAGAAAATCCACAGGAGTCGAGACGTGTCTGTCCCGTTGAGCCTGCGCGGCATGCTTAGGGTGATCCAAGTCGATACGTTTCGCAGTCAAAACAGTTAGTTTTCTGGTGGAATGGTTTATTTATATTTCAGAAAAGTAGTTCCAATGATTACGTCATTTCTAAAAATAAGAAGACTGATAAAAATAAAAGTTTAATATACCAGTAAATATGTGAACAAAAGGTTTATCATACTAGTGTTATCCGTCACGTAATCTGCTCATTGCATGATACATGATACATGTATTTATGTCTGCCAATTACACCAAAACAGAATCACAGGGACTGCTCCTGTATGATCTAAAATAAAAAATGACCCTATGCAATACAGGAGCACGTTCCTGTGGTTGAAGCTTGGCCGCGGGATTACGGTTATCACAATATAAACTTTATTAGTGAATGGTACAAATAAAATAAGAACCTGGGCAACATCTGACGCACAACTTTCAGGTGTGGCGCATCATGAAAAATCGCTTTGGGGATTTTTTTGAAAATGCAAAGGGTAAACATTTGAAATCGTTACCGCCGTACCCCATTTCGAAACAAATGCGACCACTAACATTGGGTTCGCTCTTTTATTAAAGTTCAGGAAAATCTCCAGTTAAACCACAACCTCTGACCCGATGTAGCTTGAGAATCGCCAGACCGTGATTTATTGCATTTTATATTTGTATTAGCAATACTACTTAGACACTGTTCCATCTCCGCGATATGAAAATTAATTATTTACATGCATTTTTCCATCTATAGGAACTGAAAAAGGTTAAAACCGACTATTTCAAGCATTCAACTGGGCTCCGTGAACACCTAAAAATAATGTATATATAATAAATGTATACATTGAAATGCTCGGATAACTTATCTGTACCACTTGTCAATCAACCAATTAATTAGTTAATCGAACAAAACACATCAAATTCAGTGTGTGTGTTGGATCGGGGGGGGGGGGGGGTGGTTGTGGTTGTGGTTGTCAGAATGAATATATTCACGTGTATGGCCATATGCTAAATAAAATATATTTGTAAAATCTTAACATTTTGTCTTTTGAAATCTTAATTGTTTAGAGCAATTTCTCATTTTGCAACAAAGTTTTAACAGTCGTCTGCTACATAGGGTGTCACATTACATATTATCTTCATCTTTATGTGATTATGTTTTTGAGAAAATACTTTAGGAATAATTTGAACTTTGCCATTTTCTATCAACGGTTGCTATTGCAGTTATAGCTTCGTCTCGAATTATCCTTTGAAATAAAAAAATGTCTACATACAGACGCTTTCAGATGCTGTATTTACACTATTATTGAAATGTACTATACAACATTTAGAGATAACCCGTCTTCTCCAGCATACACGTGTGTGTCTTGGTCGAATAATCAGTTATACCATTCGTAAATGGCCAAAGGCAAGATGCCATTTTGCGAAAAAAAACTTGTCAAATCATGCAGCTATGAATATGTAGACTGACATTTAAGGCTCTTTTGAAACTAAGCGAATTCAAGCTGACTAAACAATTTGAGCTGGATCTCTACTGTTCAGAAATATAGTGGTTTCGCTAAATATAGAGTGTCAAGGACGTTTGGAAATTGGTGGGCTGAAAAGAGGTGTGTGAGATCCTCGTGTAACCTCCAGCTGTAAATTGTTTCACTTTACCTTTCCCTTTTTCAGAATCGTAAGCCTACTTTTTTAAGACATTCGATTCAGGTCGAAAGTTCGAATCCTAGTGGTGTCAGTGGGATCCGTTCTGAAATGGTCGGTTGTATAGCGACCGACTACTCACAAAATGGTACACACAATCTGTCAACGCGGTGCCTTGAACAAACTATGACTCGGGAAGAAAACATGTTCAGGAAAAAAGTGTCTCATCAGTCAGAAATGACTGGACCTTTCAGTAGTGGCGATACTATGATAAACACAATCTTTACTTATAGACGTACTTTGACACCTCCGCAGCAGACGATATTTTCAACATTGTGGCGAAAGAAGAAATGCTCATGATGAACAATTACTTTGTTGCCACTCTATTTCCAATTATATTCAATTTGGGCTTTCTTTGTTTTTATTAATTAAACACATTTTGCCAATAGGGTTTCAACGTCGTCTGCTGCTGATAAATTGTATGTGGGAAAAAGTTAAAATAATTTTAATTGTTAATTATTTGCACAAAACCTGCGAAGCATATTGCGAGATTTGTATCAATTTGACACGTCTGAAACTTCTTAATGATAACTTTTACAAATTAAGAAAAGTTCAATCTAAGCAATATATCCCCTCTCCCCAACTGTTTCCCAAACGTATAAAGTCGTCTACTGCAGAAACGCTTGAAGACAAATCAGTTCTATGTTAAACAGTAAGACGAGAAGTACGTACATATTTAACATATTTAATGAATACCGAATAAAAAGAACGACTTGCTTCTAAGAAAAAGAAATATTTGGTTATGTCATTTAACATCTTTATATCGTTTTCGGAAATGATTATATTTCTTTTCTATGAACCTACCTTAAATAAACGATTTCTACAAAAAGAACACCTGTTAAGACGAATAATGATACAGGTGTAATACGCACCCAAGGCCAGACCAACTAAAAACATATCGGTGCTTAACAAAGGTTTAAATACGTGTCAATACATAGGTCGGTCATACAGTTCATAGTTGTCATTCTCATGTTTCTACAAAAACAATTACAGTTTTTACGAATAATAAGTGGGTTTAACACGCAAAATTATTTTAAAGTGGATATAATGCACAATACCGTCAAAAGACTCCATCCTAACGGAAATACATCAATACCTAAACATAGGTTCAGATCAGCATGTAAGGATGGACTCGACGCTAAATTTACGAGACGATTGTAAGGTTGATCCTGATTACCGAACATCCCAGTTATAATTATAATTTATTACAGATTTTCTCATTCCTAAGCACAAGAAGTCTAAACCATATGAACCGCGTCAGGTTACTTGTGGCCTAACATTCCGACGTGGGATCATTCTTGCGACTAATCTGAAGCATCTTCAGCAAACGACTGTTTTTAACTTTTGACAAAAGGATAAATTGCTCACAATTTGCCACAATGTTTGCAACTGTATTCCAAAATTAAACGTTTATATAAATAGATTTTCGAATGTTTTCACCCCATGCTTTCAAAGTCATTAGCTACAGATGTGTTGTATTTGGAAAAGGTTTGATGTCTATATAACATTTAGCCAAAAAGTGAATCACTAGTGAGACTGTGCAGTTACATAAAGAGTCAAAAGCGCTAGACACGGCTCATGTGTGTTTAGCCCCATGAAAAGTCGGCAATAACAGGTAGATTAAATTACATAGAGATTGTGTAACATGATATGTTTATGTCCTTGGCATGCGGATGTGGTGTGTCCCTTTCCATTTTACTGTCCACAATTGACGTGTTTATAGCAGATGGGTTTGAAACGTGTCTGTAATTGTAAACGTCGTTACCTAATAAAATGAAAATGTTGTGGAAAAAGGAGAACATGCTCGTTTGAGCAATTTAATCTTTCGTCACATTGATCATAATTATCGTCTTCTGCATAGGTGTCAGATGTTGTCTGTATGAAAGAGTTAACGCCGTGATACCGTGATAATGTTCTAGTAATGGTCATTTTCTTAGAATGCTGATATGTGTCAATCACGGATCAGTTTCCTGGTCATGATTATATTTATTTATCTTTTACAGCATGTTTCAAAAGTCGTCGGCTGCAGATGCCTGACCTACGTCTGCATTTAAGAAAAATAGAAATTACATAGAGACTGGGTTAAATGATGTATCCTTGACAGACTGTTATTTGACCCTTTCCCACACTCAACACATCTGTAGAAGATGACTATGCAAACATCTAGGCAAACATATGGACACTGTATATATATATATAGTAGTATAAATGTTGAATATAGTTTAAAACAATGTTGCAAAGGAAGATATTGCTCATTTCAAATAATTTCTAATGCAGAGGCATCATAAAGCGTTTGTGTGTGGGATGGGGGTTAACCTGTACCTTTATATAGTCGAAAAGTGACGCGTCTACAACAGGAAGTTTTATAAAAAAAACAGTGTGTGTGTGTGTGTGTGTGTGTGTGTGTGATATATTGCTCTAGATGAATAGGTTCACCTTAATCCACGATGGTTTCACGTCTATTTAAAAACACCTTTTCAATGCATCCAGATGATAACTTTCAGTCTTGCCTTATATGTTTATAAGGAATTCACCGTTGCTGATTGGTTAAGCGTTGGGGACCGTTAGAATGTATTTAGGCAAGACACATTTCCTTGCCTTGTACTTATTTGTTTGCTGAGGGATCATGAATATGTAAAATGTTGCCGCGATACAACTGGAATAATGTTGAAAACGGCATATAACCCTAGTTAAACGACTGTTTAACGTCTGTACAAAAACGCGTCTGCAATGAATCCAGACAATAAGATTCAGTTTTGCCTACGCTGTTTATTAAGTTACCATACATTAAAATACACTTTTGTCATTCCGAAATAAAGCCGTTAAATAACCATCATATATGAAGAAAGTAACTAACTCAAAATTTCCGGAGTCCTTTTTCTTAGATTATAGATTATTAATCAACAAATGCTATCTTCCGATATTGAACATGAAATAGTCTTCGTTATGAAATTCTGTGCTGACATAGTTAAGCTGAAATGTTGTGAAAATTGATACGCTGATATCAATCTCTCTCGCGTCCTTCCCTGTTCATGATAATGTTCAATATTTCTCGTTTGGCAACATGTTTCAAATGTCGTCTGCTGTAGATGCCTTAAATATATCTTATGCCTTGTTTTCCTGATAATCAGCTACTACGTACAGGTTTTAAGCTAAGATTTATCTATGTGAAAGCTACTCAACAAAGAAATATATTAAAACTTTTAAAAGTTTTTGTGTGGACCTCTTAGAAATGAAAACTGCACGACATCATGATTTTAAAGGTAAATTTACTGTGGCAAACCACAAGAGCATCTCAGAAATGAAAAACTCGTGAAATCTTGATTCCACCAGTTAATTCACAAGGACCCTCAGTAATGGAATCTGCGGAGAATCTCGATTTTACTGGTTAATTCGCTGCGGCAAATAACAAGGACCCCTCAGTAAAGAAAACTACGCTGCATCTCGATAACACTGGAACATTCACTGTGGAAGACCACAAGGACCCCTCAGTAATGAAAATTGCACTGAATCTTGATACAACTGGTTAATTCACTATGGAATACCACAAGGACCCCTCTAAGATGAATAGTGCACTGAATCTAGATTCTACTGGTAAATTCACTGTGGCAATCTACAAGTACCCCTCAGAAATGAAACCGTCAGAATGTCGATATTACTGGCGAATTCACTGTGGCAAACCACAAAGACCACTCCGTAGTGAAAACTGCGCGAAATCATGATTCTCCTAGAATATTTACTGTGGCAAATCACAAGCACCTGACATTAATGAAAAATGTGCGATTCCACCGGTCAAAACTGAAAAAAGTGCACAAAATAATCTTGATTCCACCGGTTAATTCACTGTGGAAAACCACAAGGACCCCTCAAAAAATAAGAAATGCGCTGAATCTCAATTATACTGGTATATTCATTGTTGCAAACCACAACGACCCCTCAGTAATAAAAACTGGGCCGAAAATTTATTATACTGGTAAATTCACTATTGCAAATAACAAGGACCCCCACGCTGTAAGGAAAAATGAACTGAATCTCGATGCTACCGGCAATTTCACTGTTCCAAACTACAACGACCCTCAGAAATAAAAAATGCACAAAAGTCTTGATTCTACTGGTAAAATCACTGAAGAAAACCACAAGGACAATCAGAAATGAAAATTGCACTGAATATCGATTTTACTGGTAATTTTACTGTGATAAACCACAAGGAACCCCCCCCCCCCCCCCCCCACATAAATGAAAACGGCACCGAATGTCGATTCTAATGAAACATTTTTCTATGGCTAACTACAATGACCCTTTTGAATAAAACCGGCCCCTAATGTCGATTATACTGGCATATTCAATGTGGCAAACTACCAAGGACCTCTCAGAAATAAAAAGGCACGTAATCTCGATTCCACCGGTCAATTAACTGTGGCCAATCATAAGAAGCCCTCCAGAAATGAAAAGTGCACGAAATCCCGATTCGCACCGGTTAATTCACGGAAGTAAACCAGACGGACCCATCATGAAAGAAAACGCCACCCAGCGTCAATCATACTAATAAATTGTATATGGAAAACCACAAGGACCCCTCCGTAATGAAAACTATACTGAATGTCGATTTTACCGACAAATTCACTGTGGCAAATCACAAGGACCCCTCAGTTATGAAAAGTGCACCGAATGTTGATTTTACTGGCACATCCAATGTGGCAAATAACAAGGACCTATCAAAAATAAAAATTGCACTGACTCTCGATTCTACTGGTATGTATGTCACCAGCATATGCTACAATTGTTACTTCTGGGGTATACAGGCTTGACAAGACTCATAATGAGATTGGCCTTGTCTCAAAATCAGTATCTTCATCATAATTATAGTCATGGTATTCAGACAGTACAATTATTTTACCACACAATAATTGCACAGTGAAATAATTGTACTATCTTTATAAACTTAACTCCAAAACAAGATGTATATATCAGACATATTATTTTTGGAATCAAAGAGTTTATTATATTCAACAATATTACAATGTGTGATTAATTATAAAATGTAAGAACAATTTGCATTAACCTACATGTACCTGGAAAATATCCCTTCCCAATGGCTCTCAACAATTACTTCCGTGACTTGAAAAGGTTTCCTGAGTCAGATTTGTGGCAGTTATTTCTGTTATTATTAACTTATGCAATGACATTGTATATTTTAAAAGTTCTTTCATTTGATAACTTATGAAGTAAGAAATGTAAAATCATGAAACATGGAAGAAAACATTTCATACAAGACAAGGAGTGGGTTAACTTTTTCCTGGGGCAAATGTTGTTTTGGATTATATAACATTTTCGGAAAAAGTATGAAACACCTGTCTGCTGTAGAAGCAGCAACAGTTGTTTGTCGCATTTCAAAGATATAAATACAAGCTATGTACTCAAAGTTGTGTTTATGTAATTTCTCACTGTTCATGTTAATACACATAATAACATTTCAAAATAGCAAAATAGGAATAAAGCAAGGGACACTCAAGGTAACACAATATTTGTTTTATATTCCTGTTTATCAAAGGAAACCACATTTTGTCAGAATGGACAATGAACTTAGTTGTTTGTTACTATTAGTATTCACTGAAGCATGTGATAAATACTTAAAACATTATTTCTAGTTTGCTAAAATGGTAATGATAATGTCTAACCTATTGATTCATGCTTGATATGATACACAATTACTCATATTAAACAGAGAAAAGGACAGAAACTTACTTGAATGGATACAGAAAGACTTTAGTCATTTGTCTCTTGTACATCATTTTATATTTTAAATTATGTTTTCTGTCTTTTGAACTAGTGTACTTTATTTTTTAGCTTGAATGTATGTCTGTATGACAAAACTATTTAATACATGCGGAACATTACGTAACAGCAGCGATAAATGGTTTCGTATTGCACAAATATGTTTTAGTTTGTTTTAGTTTTATCTCCACTGTTTATTTTCTTCGAATTCAAAATTTTCGAGCTTAAATTGTGAACAGATCTAACGCGATATCACATCGGAGGAAAGATACTTATAAATTAAGAATTTACTTCATTCGTGTTTACGTATAAAATAAATAATAATGTTGCATCTGCTATCATTTATATTTCTAATAATCATAAATAATAATAAACGAAAAGGAATTGAATTAATTTTTGTCTTCCTTTAAAGTAAAATACGAATATAGGGCTAAGTTTGTTTTTTGTTTTCCGTTATTCTTTTTTGAAATGGAAAAACAAAAAACGAAAAATGAAATCAGGCTACGTTTTTCTTGTTACAAAATAAAAAACGGAAAACGAAAATCAAACCAATTTTCGTTTTGCTTGTGTAAGATTATAAAACGAAAAACGAAGTGACGGTATATAGACGGACCGATCTACTTACTATACAAAAACACTCTTATATCCCTTAATGTAATATCAAAACGCCAATGTAACAAAGGTCCTTATCGCCTAACAGGACATGTGTCTGTGCACAAGTAACACACTATAACTTGTGTTTGCTAGTTAAAATAAATTGTGCGTATAATAATGTTGTAGTTGAAGTATTGGATTTGCCGAGTATATTAACAGTACTACCGGTATTATTCATCACGGCAACGAATAATCAGTCGTTGTACTATTATATTACTGCATCTCTAAAGACTGCCTGATTAGATAAACCTTGCAGACAAGTGACACATAAGCTGTTAATGCATCATTAATCATTCTAAACTCTTTCCTGTTTGCGTAAGCGTTCTCTGTATAGGCCCGAATGTCACGTGGAACGGGTCCTTATCATATTAATCATATCCTAAAATATGTCAGTACAGTGCCAGACAAAGACATCGAATGCCAACTATGAATGGATAGGATGATTATAAACATCTGCCAGAGAGAATGTTTTCACATTTATTCAGTGCAGTTATGATACCCAAACTAAAGGAACTGATGGCAGTCATACCGAACTCCTAAACGATTAATTTCCGTAGTCAGAATCAAAACTCAATTATCTATGTATATTTATAAGCCATAGGAAACACAAATTAATGATACTAAAAAAGAGACAAGAAATATAAAACAAATAAAAGTAGAATTCAATTACCTTGTCTTCTAACTTGTCACCCATATGGATCGTGTTTTCTTCCTCCTTCGAAAAACGGGTTTTGTTTTGTGTAACTATTTAAATGTTGCCCACGTGATATAAAAAGTCACCCGGATCTACTCGTCCCTAATCAGAATATGAAATATATCCCCGACAGCTGCACTTTTATCGTGAGCAGTGTCAATAAGAACTGGCAAATAAGAAGAATACTTGACACATTTTGTAATGTTTTAAGTATTTTCTTCTCTATGCTTGGTTAATTTCAACATTTCGAGAGCATCATATTTCATACTCGCGCAAAACGTTCCCGTAATCATATGCGGCTTACCGTTTGACTGTTTGGTACGCCACTTTCAACACTTGTTAAGTTATATCACGGCGTTTCCTGGGTTAGGTACCAGCAATAAATATTTCTAAATTCCCTACTGATTGAACATTTTCGTAATCAGTTTCAATCTAAAACTCGTGAAAAAACTAGCATTTAATGCAAATGACTTCTTAAATCAAGGATAAAAATATACGTTTTACACAGAAATATCCAGTACTGATGGTTAGAGTTAATTACAAAACGGCACAGAGTTATAATTATACGTGTACAAAGATCAGTGTGCACATGGGTTTGAACATTAATATAACACTAACAGCTTATCATATGGCATATGGACAAATGGATATATAACGATCCTAAAGGCTCAGCATGAGCACATTGTTCTAAGGCATTGACGAACTCAACATAAACCATTCATACCAGTTCACCATTTCTAATTCGTACTCAGGTAATTGCAAATGGATGAAGGGGAACACATGACGTCCCTAACAATTCACCATTACTATTTCGTACTCAGATAGTGTTTACTCAACGAATGGGACATATAACGTTCCTTACAGTTCACCGTTAATATGTCGTACTCAGGTAATGTTACTCGACGAAAAATACATTTAACGTTACTTACAGTTCATCGTTAATACTTCGTACTCAGGTAATGTTACTCGACGAAAAGGACATATAACATTACTTACAGTTCACCGTTAATATTTCGTTCTCAGGTAATGTTACTCGACGAAAAGGACATATAAAATTACATACAGTTCACCGTTAATATTTCGTACTCAGGTAATGTTACTCGACGAAAAGGACATATAACATTACTTACAGTTCACCGTTAATATTTTGTTCTCAGGTAATGTTACTCGACGAAAAGGACATATAACATTACTTACAGTTCACCGTTAATATTTCGTTCTCAGGTAATGATACTCGACGAAAAGGACATATAAAATTACATACAGTTCACCGTTGATACTTCGTACTCAGGTATTGTCAACACAACGAAGGGGAAATATAACGATCCTAACAGTTCAACGTTAATACTTCGTACAAAGGAAATGTTTACGCAACGAAGAGGACATACTACGATCATAACATCTCACCATTAAAACTTCATACTAAGGACATGTTTACTCAACGTAGGGGACATGTAACGTTCTTAACATCTCACCATTAATACTTCATACTAAGGCATTGTTTGCTCGACGAGAGGGGCTCATAATGATCCTAACACCTTACCATTAGAACTTCATCCTCAGGTTATGGCAAATGGATGAAAGAGAAATATACTGATCCTAACAGTTCACCAATAATAGTTCGTACTCAGTCAATGGCAAATGGATTAGGGAGACATTTAACGTTCCTAACAGCTCACCATTAGCACTTCGTACTCAGATAATGTTTAATAGATAACGGGGACATATAACTATCCTAACAGTTGACCATTAGCACTTCGTACTCTGGCGGCAATTTTCTTAACCCTCAAATGTAATATATACATGTATAAATATCGTACTCAGGTGAACTGAAATATCATGTTAATCGTGGGAAATATACATCCTGAATAGAGTCGCTTTATCTTATAAAATTATTAAAAAGAGAATCAAATCATGACAACTCTTTATCTTATCACGCAAGTTTAGAAGCGCGTTTTAACATGTGAAATATGAATATATTGGTTCACGGGTATATAGACAAATTAGTCCAATGTACAGTTGATATGAAACTTTATGCTTTATTGCATAGTGGCAATTTTTCATGTTCTGGTGAAATATTTTCCCACATAACGAATTCATATGGAGAACAATATGGGAAACATGTTTATATGAAGGTTCAGTTGTAGAATAAAGTTAAAAATATTATGAACAAAATGAGAAATTGCTCATTATGAGCAATTTCTCCTTTTGCAACACTGTTTTCAAATGTTGTTTGCCAAACAGGCTTCTATAATACATGCGTGAGGTGAACTGGCAGCCGTGATATGACTGAACAATTGTTGAAAACCCCAATCAATCAATCAAACAAGCAACTATTGAATGCAGGGCTGTATTCGTCCAACAATGTTTACTAGGGCTGTTTCCGTTCCTGTCAAAGTAAAACTATCTGGGAAGAAGAAATAATGACATTATGGAAAGAGTTGCGGAAGATATAATGCAATACATGTTTGTACAATTGATCGTTCTTTGCTTTATATATAAAACTTCAAACATAGTATGCTGATGATTTAGTCATGTTGGCTCTACAATTTATTTAATATTCAAAAAAAAATTACATTCAGTTTTAAAATGCAATTAAAAATGTTATGAACAGATTGAGAATTGGCTCATTATGAAACAGGCTTCTGATAACGTCTGTATATTGGAAAGTGTTATATTATACGATTCGTTCATTAACACTTGCATCTCAACACAGTTTTGTTTATTTACACGCAGTATTGTTTGTTAATAAACATTAACTAAGTATCATACAACGAATACACATACTAGACTGCAGGAATTTGCAGGTTGATCTTGGTCTACATTGTTCACAACTGATGTCGTGACCATACGGGACAGCATTATATCTATATAGCCGAATATTCATGGAAACTGGTCCTAATGTGTAATAAAGTAATTTAATTGCAATAGAGTGTACATGTATATGCAAATTTCATTCCTTTCCATCATACTTCCACTTTCACTTTCTTTATTTTTAATATCTTTCTCACTTTCTCACTTTCATTCGTTCTGTCTCACTTTCTTTCATACTTTCTCACTATTTTCTTTTCTCACTATCTCCTTTCCTTACTGTTCCTCATTGGTACTATACGTCTGTCCTTACTGTCTGTCATTTGTACTATCATTCTTTCGATCATTTACCATACCTTTTTAATTTGTGAAAAATAACATTTAAACAATTGTATCTGATTATATGTATGAAATAAATGCTCACAGGCGAGCACTTAATGCTTATATCTAATTGGCTACTATTCATTAAAATGTTGAATTAAATTGAAAAACGAGACAATTATTTCTATTGCTGTTTGTCACAAAACTTCGATGCATTTGAAACATATCCCTTCTTGATTAAACGATTTGAGTTTAAGGTGGTTAAATTGCTTTGAATTATTTAAATTAATATGCACCGACTTCAACAAAAACACCTAGAGAAAGGACGCAGAAAATTGACAAATGTTTTTACCGGGTTGAATCATGAACACGAAAAGCCTTAACGCACTAGCTAAACAAAAATTGAATGCGTTGTTTTAATGCGTGCTACATTTTTATAGCAGAAATACTTGTATTGAGCTGTTGTTTGCACTACCAACATAGAGTTTATATTCGTCAAATAGTATGCTGTATGGCTCTTTTATCCCGTCCGATTCATCTAGTATGACACGACCTTCAGTAAGGTCAGATGATATCTCAACTATCTTGTTTGTCTCAGAGCTACAAACATATATTCGACCATCTCTACACATAGTAATACCTGTTGGGGATATCAAGTATTCGTATGTACAGCTTGGTATAACCTGACCACCCAGTGTCATACTTGATACTTTGTGACTTGATGTATCAGATAAATAGAGAATGTTAGTATCAGGAACTTGTGTCAAGTATTCTACATCACCAAACCTTACAGTACCATGTGCATCTTTGTCTGCTATGACATGTTTAACAGTTCCATCAAAGTTCAGTATTTCTATTTGACGTGGATAAACATAGGATACAATCAGTGTATTGTTACTACATACTATACCCTGACAGTTATCAAATCCACTTTTGTCTATAGTCTTATGAACAGTCAGTGTGTTAGATATAGACACAACTAGAATCTTCTTATCCTCATCGGTTGTAACCGCAATCTTGTTATCATCAATCCTCGCAAGGTCCCAGGGTGTCCAGTCTAACTTTAACTCTGATATAACGGTCTTCCTTGTCATGTCAAATAGTTTTATCTTAACATTGTTGTAGTCAGCGATAACAAGTCTGTTATCAGAAATTATCTTCATACCAGTAATACAACAGTTTGATGTGTCAGCTGAAGTTTTCACATTAAGTTCATCGACATTCACGGCACGTCTATCTTTCAATGAGAACGTCTTCCCTAGTATCCCCCCGGTAGTGCGCCTAGGTTCACAAACATATATGTACCTTGTGATTGTGTTGTCATTAACTACTGACTCGAGTCTATCATCAAGTACTTGTAACTGCGATTCCGCCTTTTTCGTAGCAACAAACACCTAATGTTCTTCGCCACTATGTTTCAATACTTCTAACTCGTTCAACACGGAACTTATCATCTTCGACGTAGTGTCGCAGGTCACTGCCAGTGCTTTCAGCCTATCCAAATCTTTATTTCTTATTTTTGAAATACTGCTGATCACCTGCTTAATAGCAGCCTTATAATAACTGTTCACTGCTTCATTGTTTTCTTTCACTCTCAGTAACTTTTCCCCAAAAGCCCTTTGTAGCTGAGTTAGTCGATCTTTAACTTCCTTTAGTTTATCAGACAAAAGAAAGTCCTGACTAACGTCTGTTACGTATTTTACGTCCTTACAGTTTCTGTGGTTAACATGTTTACACATACCACATATACATTTGTCGTGGGACGTACAATACCAATTTATAGTTTTATTCTGTTGCTCTTGACATTGGTCTGACTTTCTCTGTTTCTTTGAAGTATATTTGGGGAGGTTGTCTATATTCTTTAGATCATGATGTTTTGAGAGTCTGGCTCTTTTGTGTGACTTATAGCACTCTGTACAGAGATACTCTTTACAGTCAACACATAATCCTGTGGCTTTTACCTGTATGCCCTCATCTGTACATGGATCACAATGGCGGACGTCTTCTACGTCAATGTCTTCATTGTATTCTTCGGACATTCCTTCACTCTTGTCATGTAATTGTTCTGCTATTCTGTAATTGTATTTATAACAATGATATTGCGTACTTGAGAAATTCAGTTGAATTTTAAAAAGCTTAATCGTATCGCGTATACTTTTCGTTGGAAAATATGTTTAAATTTAAAATAGTAAGTATCCCGACAAAGCTATTCATTATTTTCGACGTGTGAGAAATGCCATTATAAACAGAAGCATTCGTTCTCCATTAATCAGTAGAAATGTATAAGTAGGCACAATTGCATTGATAGAATGCTATGTAAAGAATGTGTATGAAAGAAACTAGCAATACATGGATATGCTGATATGTGTTGCCTTGCTAACACTTAATAATTACGATTAAAACGTGTGTTATAACAACCTATCAAGACTTGATTAATATGAGGAGTGTTAATGAACTTATATTATTTAGATATGTAAGCTTATGTTTTTCGTTGGAAAAAATGTTTAAATTTTAAAAAATATGTATCCCGACAAAGCTATTCATTATTTTCAATGTGTTAGAAATGCCATTATAAACAGCAGCATTCGTTCTCCAATAATCAGTAGAAATGTATAAGTAGGCACAATTGCATTGATAGAATACTGTGTAAAGAATTGGTATAAAAGTAAGCAACAATGCATGGATATGCTGATATGTGTTGCCTTGCTGACACTTAATTACGGTTAAACGTTGTTATAACAACCTATCAAGACTTGATTACTATGAGGAGTATCAATGAACTAATTTTCTTTAGATATGTAGTTATTGATATGTTTTGTATAGAATTGGTACGAAAGAAAGAAAGAACACACTGATATGAGGATATGCGTTGCCTTGCTGACACTTAAATACTGTTAAAACGAGTGTTATACCACCATTTTAGGTATTGATTAATATGAGGTGTGACAATTAACATATGATATATTTAGATATGTAATTCTTGATATAATGTTGTGTAAATAATTGGTACGAAGGAAAGCAATAGCACATGGATATGGTGATATGTGTTGCATTGACTACACTTAAATACTGTTGAAACGGGTGTTATAACAAATTAATATAAAGAAAGCAATAACACATGGATATGATGATATGTGTTGCCTTGACGACACTTAAATACTGTTGAAATTGGTTTTATAACAACTTATCCAGACTAAATTAATATGAGGAGTGTCAATGAAATTATATTCTTTAGCATGATTGGTATACTGGTGTGTAAATAATTGGTACGAAAGAAAGCAAGCACACGTGGATAGGAGGATATGCGTTGCCGTTATAAAGTAAAATACTATTGAAACCGGTGTTACATCCAGCTTTGCAAACTTGATTAGTATGCGGTAATGGCATTGAACTTATAATATTTAGAAATACAATTATTGATACAATATTTTCCGAATAATTGGTACACAAGAAAGTAGAAACTTATTGGTATGAGAGCTTAATACAGTGATTTTATTTAAGAAATATTAAAACATAATTAAACTTGTGATCAGGAAATTGAAATCGGACCCGGAATTCGATTTTTTTTTATGCTCGACTATTAGCAATTTGTAAACAAAAGATGATATTACCAAATAAATAAAACGAATTATGTATGAAAGTAGAATAGCATTACCTTGTATTATAGCTAGTAATCGAAATCGAACATTTCTTTTTTCTCCTCCGAAAATCATTGGGCGTATTTGTTTATGTGACAAGCCGAAGTTGATCATGTGATTGAATGTCTCATTCGTATCTTTTCGGCTCTAATCGTTAAGATGAAACAACCTCATAGCTCCTCTTGTATCATTAATAGTAGTAAGCAATGCTGAAACCCACAAAAAGAGTAAACTCATGAAAACAATATTTCGTATGTTGTGCAATTGATAAATAACGTTATTTGAGATACTCTTTCTATGGTTTTCTGAAAAACGAAGCCTTTTTTACGTAAATGCACGAGAGAATCGATGTATTTATCTAGAA
Source organism: Serripes groenlandicus (assembly GCA_031761405.1). Taxonomy (NCBI): domain Eukaryota; kingdom Metazoa; phylum Mollusca; class Bivalvia; order Cardiida; family Cardiidae; genus Serripes; species Serripes groenlandicus. The sequence goes on from JASEVX010000002.1 coordinate 17,211,018, forward strand.
TGTTATATATCCACATGTACTCGTATCTTATCTATCCACATGCACTCTTATCAAAAACATTTAGTCTGGTTGTTACATTACACAAGTAGTAGATTAAAGTCGTAAATTTAAATATAACCCTTCCCTACATACATACGCTATTTAATGAATCTGCAGCGGACTACTTTTACCAATATTTATTCAACTGTGTTCAGTTATGTCACAATGTAAAAAAATGAATGTGCTGTTTTGTTTATAGAGAGTAGTTTTGCATCAATGTTTTCAGCGTCGTGAACTGCAGTTTGTGTTCATGTGGGAAAGGGTTAACGTATTACTGTTATCGAGTTCGAGTGGTAAATGTTTAAAGAAAATGATCTACGATTATGCATATAGCCGTGTTAAAACGAGCCTTTTAGTTAATTGGTTGAGATAAACAAAATTGACCACCACATCTCATACGCACTGACCTTCAGGACTTTCCTACCTGTGGAGGTATAGATCAGTCCGAGCATACATACAGTCTATATTAAGTAATTGATTGAGGTAAAGAAATTTTATGGATTCTTATAGGTTAAAGTTTAAACATATAATGTTAGTACATGTCCACTACACATTTTTTTTTTAATCATGTGTGCAACTAAACTTGTTCTTTCAGATTGAAATTGCAGGGGTTCGGGGGCGCAGCCCCTGATGTTGTTTTCAGTTGATAAAAAGTTGAGGTTGCGTCTGGCAACATGAAATGAAATATTTTAACATTCATTCAAAGGGGCTGATGTTGACCAATGTGTGGCAAATTATCTTCATTGTATATAGGTTTTAACAATTATAGAGATGTTCCTTATATTTTAGTAGACATTTTCAAAGTCTTCTACTGCGGATTTGTCATATGAGGGAAAGCTTCAAAGCATTAAATTGATGATGTCTGTTTAAATTATTCTTTGATAATTTGGCAGTTAAACTAGATTAGCATGAAATTATAACCTTCAATTGTAAAAAGATTTTATTGATTCATATAAGTGAAATGTACTGTGCATGTCCACTCAAAAGATTTGCATTCTTGAATATGATTATTTTTACTGACAGGCATAAAAACAATGTTTATATATTATGTTGCCACAAAGTGTATTCAGTTTGACCTAGTCACCTATTGTTCTTTGTTACAAAGTTTTTGTTTTTTTTGTCTTTGCACAGTATAATTGAATTAATGATGAAGCAGGAGTTTAGGGGTGTAGCCCCAAATTAGAATGGAATATCAGTTTAAATAAAATATATTAACCTAAATCCATTCTCACATCAAATAAATATGCAACAGACCATTTTGAAAACATCTAAGCAAAACAAATGGAAAATCTCTTTAAATGAAAGAAAAATTATTGATAAGAGTTGAAATAATTGCTCAATATGATTAACCCTTTCCGTCATACGACAATTCTGCAGCAGATGACTTTGAACGTATTTTGTCAAAAGATAGAAAATCTCTATAATTGAATGGACAACTTAAAGAGGAAAACATTGTGGCAAAAGGAGAAATAGCTCTTTTTGAGCAATTTCTTCTTTTGTCACTGTATTCAAAAAGCCGTCTGCTGCAGAGGCATCAGAAAACGTCCATATGAGGGAAATGGTTAAACTTAGTTGTTTGTTTCTTCCAAACTAGGGTCTAAAACTTGTTCACTATGAGCGTTATCTCCCTTTGCCACAGTGTTTTCAAATCGAGGGCTTGGCATGAAATGGTTGTAACTCAAATTGGTATTTTTTTACCAAGGTTAATCACCTTGCCATAAACTCTTTATAAGCGTTAAATCATTTTTCTTGGTAAACAATGGAAATTCAGGTTCCATTGCTCGTTCTGAGCAATGGCACCTAAATTTGCATTGTTTACAAAGGGGTCAAAATTGCCCCTAAACCAGAGTTTTCAAAATAGGTTTTTAGTTACAACCGTCTCACGCCAAGCCCTCGAAATGTCATTTACAAGTGGGAAAGTGTTAAACAATGTCTCCATCTGTACCACTTTGTCCATTGCAATCCACCTTCATAAGAATGTTCTTTAATGCTTATCCTCTTTGCAATGGAAATACATTTGTTTTGAAAATACTGGCCTGATTTAAAAAAAAATTGGCCCAATTGTTCATCATATTCATATATTGATTAAATTATTTCAATCCTTGAAAAACATGGCTTATTCTACTGGTAAATGCATTTGAACAACTTCTTATACTCATGTTTTACATAGCAAATGCATGAGATGATATAAGGGACATGGTTGCATAAGTCTAATCAGTAATAAGAATATTATAGTGTTGTAAGATAACAATTCAATGTTAGAAAAGCATAATTTGTTAGGTTTTTATACGCCCGTTTTTTAACGGAACGTATTATAGTTTTACCTGAGGCGTACAGGCGGGCGGCATCCAGTATTTTGTCAGTTCAATAACTTAAGAAGCCTTTGTCCAATCATCATCAAATTTGGTCAGAATGTGTATTAGTATAATATCTCATGCAGGTTTGATAACTAGCTATTTCGAGAGTTATCGCCCTTTAATTATAGCATTTACCTAAAATTGGTCTTGTCAGCTCAATAACTTAAGAAGCCTTTGGCCAATCATCATCAATTTTGGTCAGAAAGTGTATTGGTATAAAATCTCGGTCTAAATGGATAACTAGCCATATCGCTTCAGTCAATCGAGAGTTATTGCCCTTTATTTACATAAATTACCTAAAACTGGTCTTGTCAGCTCAATTACTTTAGAAGCCTTTGTTTAATCATCACCAAATTTGATCAGAATGTGTATTGGCATAATATTTCAGACAAGTTCGATAACTAGCTATAATGCTTTAGTCAATCGAGAGTTATCGCTCTTTAATTATAGTAATTACCTATAATTTGTCTTGTCAGCTCATTAACTTTAGAAGCCTTTGACCAATCAACACTTAATTTGGTCAGAATGTGTATTGGCATAATATCTCGGACAAGTTTGATAACTAGCCATATCGCTTTAGTCAATAGAGAGTTATCACCCTTTTATTATAGAAATTACCTAAAATTGGTCTTGTCAGCTAAATAACTTGTGAAGCCTTTATCCGATCATCACCAAATTTAGACAATATGTTGATGGGCAGAATATCTTGGTCAGGTTCAATAACTTACAATGTTATCTTAGTCACTACACACTTATGTCCCTCGGAATGGCCAAAACTGTACTAACAGTGTTCGCTCTCTAAATTTGCATGACGTACAAACAATTATCATTAAACTTGGTCTCAAAAAAACAGGACAGTCGTATTTTGTGACATTTGGGGCTCTTGTTTAAATTACAATTAAACTATCACAAGCTCTGATTTATTAGGAATTCCTTTTTTTGGTAAAGAACATGAGGCATTTACTAAATGTGACTTTCTTCGAGGACAATTTGATCGTAAATTAAATGTGTTTAGCTACATTTTGAGACCTTATAGTTTTAACTGGTAAAACACCTGGTCTAGCCAGGAGTTCTGAGTTCAAATCTCAGTAGGGGAACAATTACACTGTAGCTAAATACATACAATTTAATCAATATCAGCACAGCTGTTGTGATAATCCTCAATCCATCATGCAATATCCACCAGCAACTATTTATTTAAACAATGACTGCTTTTAAACTACTTGACCAATTTTAACTGAACTGCACAGAAATATTGATTTGGTGTCCTCTTTCAAAATGTTCAAAGGAATAAATTCTGTGTTGAATTCTGGAAACTACCCCATCAGAAAAGAAGTAAAGTGAGACAATGTTTAGGTATTCTGGTATTTCTGTATAACTTGGCAGGAAAGTTCCTCATGTAACCCTAAAAATATTCAAATCATATTGATTGGTTGAAAAATAGTATCCGCATGTGGCATGGGAAAAGGAAGTTGCAGGTATAATTTCAAAGTTATAACACTGTTGCAATTATTTTCCCTATGTGACCATCCATACACTTATTCAAGTCATATTTATTAAATAAAAACAAATGTGCTAGGCATTATCAGAGTGTAGGGTCTTGTTTCAAGATAATTTGGCTTTAAAAAACATTATGTTGCCCTTTCCAGAGTGGTTTAAGATCAATGCTGCCAAAAAACTCAGAAAGGGAGTAAAATAACAATTTTCCTCTTAAATTGCATGTCTTATGTCAAGATAGTTTGGCAAAAAACGTTCTTTAATTAACCCTCTATATAAATTGTTCAAGGGATATTGATTAGTTCAAAGCAATGCTAAAATGTGGGATCAGGAAAATGGTAAAATGACAAATCTAAACGTTTTTCCTCTGCAACTGCTTGTCTGATTTCAAATTCAGTTGCCAGATTTTTTTTTTTTTTTCCAAAATGTTGATGCATTTATCCAAAGACATATAAACATATTTTATATGTTAATTCATGCATTTATTATGGCTATCAGGATATTCCCTCAAACTTCATGGTCATAATATGTTCTATACTCTTTAAAGCTCTTGGGGAAATGTTCAATATTCACTGGTAATAGTAGTCTTTGACATTCGGGAAGTAAGTTGACTCACTCGGCTTGAACTTGAACTCTCTACCCCTGGGTGACAACTCTATCCATTATCAATTGAGCAAATATTAAAAGCGTTAGTGCACAACAGCTTAGTACGTGATTAAATCTGTTGAGACTGAATGCACTTTCCGAAACTGTCTGAGGCTTTGCCTTAATTCATATTACAATAACATAAATGAGGAGTATTTTGGGTATGTTTTCAGACATAAGGAATACAATAGAACTATTATTCAGTTGATAAAATGCATATAAACATTATTCTGGATACATTATACATGTAAAATCCAAGATGGCCGCCATCCAAAACAAAATATCTGTACATTGTCATATCTTTGAGAATAGAAGACACACGAACATACATGATGGGTCTTTTGGTATGTTTGCAGACTAAAGGAATCCAATGGAACAATTAATTATTTGATAAAACGCATATAAAGCAACATACTGGCCAACTTCTGGTTATCATTCAAGATGGCCACCATCATAACTCCTAGTTGCCGGCATTGTGGTCACAGTTCCCAATGCAATTCAAGAGTGATGTACATTTAAGAGCAGTCCTGACACATTTGCATAGTCATCTACATCTTTTCCCATGTAATGTTCATCAACGAGTCAGTCTTTATGATAACCACACACACATGAATTACAAGGAGTTACGCGGAGGGAAATCCATCACTTCTATGTTAACGTTGTTGGTATAACTTGGCCCTGGATCTAAACCCGCGACCTCACGCATTCAAGACAAATACTCTACCACTGCACCAACGAGTAGGAGCAATATTTTGCAATGGCATAAAACGATTTCTATAAAGGGTAAAAGAAGAAACTTAATTTCTATACGTTTATGACATTTGGACAGATTTAAAGGAGGATATATCTATTGAAGCAAACTATTGACGTACGACGATGACGCCGACAGGGTTGATGGTGAATAGACATATAACAAATATGCAGCGGACAAATTTGTAAACAAATAGTACATTTTGTATAATAGTTTAACTTAAGTTACTAAATAAAGTTGAAAATGATGAGACAAATGTAGAAATTGCTTGTAGGGGCGTCAGCCTGTCATACAATGGGTCCCCGGTTAAAATCTCATGATTGATTGTTTGGTGTTTTACGCCACTTTCTACAGTTTTTCTGTTATATCACGGCGTTTCATTTGTAAGCTACCAGTTCTGCTGGACCATTTATTCTGACACAAGCTGATCAGTCGCAATGCTAACCTCGCAATCCTGAGCGCCCAGGAGGTCCGCCATTACTACCATGTGTTAAGTCTATGGTATTACCCGGCATGAGATTAAACCTGTGACCTCTCGCACTCGAGGCGGACGCTATAGAACAACACTAACATAAGGGGTCATATCCCTCGATAAAGAGGTTCTGCCTTTGTCACAATGTAGGTCACGGGTTCATATCCTATAATGAATGGGTTCTGCCTTTGTCACAATGTAGTCAAAAGTCTTCTTCTGTAGAAACGTAAGGCATCGTTAACATGTTTGGAAGGATAAACCGTAAGCGTGTGTTCCACTTCAATTGCTGATTGAGATTAGCATGCGCAGGCTTATCTGAATATACAATGACTGGGAATGTCCATCACATTGGTTTCCTTTCACATAAAGAACCGCAGATGCGTTTAAAGCGCCGAGGTAAGATGAAGTAACAATTCTTTCTCAACGATATTTTTGAAATAATGATGATGTTCCGGGCGTGTTAACTCTCGCACTCGATAATACAGCCTTTTGGCGAAATATTTTTTAAATGATTATATTGAATTGCTATGATGTGTTTATAGTCGTCTGCTGCAGAGGCGACACATAGCGTCTGCATCGTGGAAATCATTTGAGGAGTGTTCCTTTCAAGATAAAAATTGATTTATGATCAAAGAAACAGAAATTATATCTTACATTGTAAAATATTTTGTTTTCAAATCACACCAACATACAACTAATATGCAGCAGAAGAATTTAAAAAGTTCTAGGCAAAACTATGGAAAATCTGCTTAAGTACAAGTATTATTGGTGCATACAGTTGAAAACATTATGGCAAGAGGAAAATATTTTCCTTTTTTTTTTCAAAAGTAAAACACTGCAATTGCGTCAAGATTAGATTGGAGAGGGTTAAATACATGGTTTTAAAACAAAAAGACCAATAAAATATTCAAGGACCATAATTTTGCTTTATGGCATGTTCTTTGCTAAGCCTCTTGAAACACTTGAGACTTGTATGTTTACATTTACACAGATATGACAGTGCAAATTTCCGCAATACAACGGTATCTGTTATCTTTGTTTATAGAGAACATAGTTGTTATCAGCGTGGCAAGTAAAGCTAGGGATAAACCTACGAATTAATTATGTCTGATCAAAATCTATTAGTATGTAACCATCGTTTATGCCTTGATTGACAAACATAATAGCACCCATTAGATTTACGCCTAAATTATTACTTAAACCCTTTACCACACACAACAATCCAGCAGCAGTCGACTTTGAAACATCAATGGAAAAGTTGTGAAAATACCTCGAATTGAACTTCAAACTAAATGTGCGGTATACAGTTTAATATCCGACGCCGAATAGAGTTGTACACATTGGGCCAAAATGGAAATTGCTAATTATGACAATATCTCCTTTTGAGACAAGGTTATCAAAAATATTCAATCTGTTGCACCATTCTACATTATGCATGTTTGTGGGCAAGGCGGGGGGGGGGGGGGGGAGGGTGGAGTGTAGGGAAAGGATAGGGCAGGAGTTGATCGTCGACAGTTTGTGTGCATATTAATCCGTTTTGACAATGTTATTAACATGAACAAATTACCGACGCTTTGCCACTGTCACCGAGTCTTCTTTACGTCTGGCAATTATAAGCAATTTCACATTTTTGACGCTTTTGACGCATCGTTGGCAGACGAGTTTTAAAAACAATGGGACAAAATGAGAAAGTGATCATTATCTTCCAAAACTATATTAAATTGTTTTTGTCAAAATATTGTCTAAGTCGTCTGCTGCGGATTTGTTGTATGTGGGTTAGGGTTTGGAAGATTGTATTCACTTCATGAATCGGTATTCGCATAAATGTAAGAATAATCTTCAACCAAACATGTTTTAACACTTAGTACATTTTTAAAGCTATTCGTTTTTTGTTTAACGTTTCCTTCAACTTAATAACGAACATACGAATCTTGCAAGCTAAGCCACGGATTTTATCGATTAAAACAATCGTTGACGATATTTCAATATTTCTGCGAGAACGGTCCGTAAGGTATTTGCCAGTGTAGATCCAGATCAGCCTGCTCACCCACGCAGTCTATTATGGCTCTACGCTGTTCGTAAATTAGTAAAAGAAGGTTTAAATACAGTTCTGTGAAGCAGTATCTATGTGGACCTTCTAGCGTGGATAAACAGGAAGGATCTTTTCCACACCAGAAATAATTTAGCAAATGTAAGTTTCCTTGTAACACCGCTAAAATATTCACCAAATTAAACCATCTAAGAGTGACAACCACTAGTGCCTATTAATACAACAGTTACTTCCCTTGACCAAACTTTAACACCGGCAGCAGCATGTCCACAATTATTTCTTAAATTAAATGTGGTTAAACAATATAAAATATTTGTGGGAAACCATAGGTCTAATGCATGAAAAAACGTAAATAGTTATTATTTTACTCATGTGTTTAACTGATTTCGTTATATGAAGGAAATATAAATTTTAAAATTGGCTATCAACAACAAATATATGATTCTTGACAATTGTCATATTATTATTTGTATATATTCGTTTTTGAAATCAAATACCCAATAATACGTGATATATGTAAACAATAAAACAGTTAATTATTGTTACAACCGTCATTTAAATTAAATTTGTTTTAACTGGATCCCCTTTTACTGGTTTTCACCTACATGGAATAACAATTGGAAATCATGTATAATATACCTAACATATATTTATTCAAAATGGAAGAGTAAATGAGGAAACAATTCATATAGTAAATGACATCTATACATTCAAAATTAGTCACGCCAAACTAAAAAAAAAACTCGGGGAATATGAGATCAGGCTATTTCTCCTCACAGCTTGATGCGGATTTTATTTCTAGTCATGCAAGCGTCTTTTATTTATAAAGGACTACAATTATGCGAGTTTAGGATGATACCCCAATGGGATATTGAACACGTAGGATAATAACCAATAAGACCTTTACCCCACGGGACAATTACCACATAGGACCTTTATACCACGGGACAATTACCACATAGTAGTTTTACCCATTGGATCAAACACCATTCTTATTATAGAACAATATTTTATAAAGGTGTCATTAGATATCATATTTGTTGAAATAATTATTTCATTTTTTATTTGGATATTTAAAAAACATCTCTTTTTTTCTCTATCAGCAAATCCACACAATGGCTTAAATGTTAAATGTGCCTTTATTTCCATTATCAAAACATGGCGCAGTATAATAGTTTGTGTGTGATATGTCAACGTTATCATAATATGAAGAGGAATATGAGTACTTCTCATATTTATTGTTTGTTTGAGTATCATTTCCTTTTCCTACAATATGTTCAAAAGCCGTCTGCATGAGCATCACATCTCGGGTATATCAGGGAATCATTTATTTGAAAACATTGTTGCAAATGAATCTACGTAAATGTATTAATATCAAACACCAAGGGGATATTATCCTTTTTTGAGTAAGGGAAAATGGGATTTGTCCAGTTGGTAAATATTCTATGGGGTTTTACCCTACGTGGTAAATATCCCACGGGGGTATTTTCCATACCCCTCAATTATACATATTAGATGGCCGAAATGAGAATGTGATTGGGTTGGGTATACAAGTTAAAAAGTCAAAATGTAGAGGATCTTGGGCTTTGTTACTAATAACTTCGTCAGATAGGCTATTTCAAATGTATCGGAATGGAAAACAATTTGAAATGATAAGGTTAGAAATCCTAGGCAAATTAAGTAGAACAATACTGACGGAAGTGTATTTATTATCGCTACTCTAAGCTTCAACATTCAAACCAATACCACATTGACAACTGAACGCTTTCGTGGGAGATTGCCCGATGTGAATAACAGCAGCCTTTATAATATAAACCCTCAACTTCATGTTTATTACTGTATTTGATTATTAGTTATGTTCTTTCGTAGACTAACTTATAAATGTAATAAGTAGGTCTAAATAGCATTAAATATTAAAAGAAAAGGTATATAAATTAAAACAAAGCAAATCAGAATGTTGAAGACAAAGGAAGCGAAATATGTCAAATGTTGTAATGGGTTGAGTATTCGTATCATAAATACGAACATCTCTTTCAGCATAGCTACATACAAGCGAAGATTGTTTCATAGCATGTTACATTCTCACAGCTGAAATACTTGTATAGAGTTGCTATTGTAACTACCAACATAGAGTATACATTCGTCATCGTCGTATAGTACGCTGTATGGTTTAATAAGACCATCTTTTCCAACCAGTATGACTTGACGTTCAGAAGAAAGTGAAATGCGTTTGTTCAATACGTGTTATAATCTCATATCAAAAATACTTGTATTGAGTTGTTATTTTCATTTCCAACATAGAGCTTACATTGGTCATCATTGTATATTATGATGTATGGTTTTATAATTCCGTCCATTTCATCCAGAATCACTTGACCCCAAGAAAGGTCCGATGCTATCTCAAATATCTTGTTTGTATCATAGCTACAAACACATATTCGACCATTTCTACCCACACTAACCACAGAAGTATCGTATTCAACTTATATCAATCATGCGTAATATTACTATAAAGATTTACCTGCGTATGACTATTTCAAGTTTTGGTGTTGTTCAGTCTTGAGCCCATTAGTTATCAATGTCTAAATCTAGAATTGTATGTATCTTCATGTACTGTTATCTGAAAACATTAGACTTACACCCTGTCTTATTTTTTGAAAAGTTACGTGTATAGTAATAGGATCACCTTAAGTAAACTTGAAACATCAACGTCCTCAAAGATTTCGAAAATAGTCCTAATTAAACGAGCTTACTAGGTAATGGGTTGAGATGAATAGGGCCTCCACGTCACGTGAACAGGATTTGTTACCAGTGAAGGTCCAGATCAGTTAAAGCGTCCGTTCAGTCTGATGAGGATATTCAATGGTCGGCATCTAGTAGTAAATACACGAGTTACAAAGATAATGGTTTGAGATTAAAAGGGCCGCCATATCACGTGAACACTGACTAACAGGACTTTACTACCAGTGAAGGTCCAGACCAGTTAGGGCATTCGTACCGTCTGCTCAGGATTTTTCCAGTTCGCTATCTTGTTTTTAATAAACGTTAATTAGGTAATGGGCTAATATAAAAAGGGCCACCACATCACGTGAACAGGACTTTTGCTACAAGTGAAGGTTCAAATCCGCCAGGGCTTCCATACAATATGATCATAATCTTCCCTGTTGCCATCTAGTTGTAAATATATCAATGTGACCAAACATCTATGATTACACAAATGTCCAACTTGATCGCTATTGAACTTGATTTCATAACCTTCGAGGTTAAAGGCAATATATTTAACTTTGGACTTTATTAAATCAGAAGGTTATTGGCGGTATATTATATTTACCGACACATTGTCTGCTACGCAGGCACTTCAGAATGAGAAAATTAAAAATCCTCTTGTTGTTAATCTCCTGTCTAAATTATCATATATATGTGCTACATCAAATGTAGTATTTTGCTGGATCCCCAGTCATATGGGCATTCGCGGTAATGAACAAGCTGACTTGGCAGCAAAATCTGCTCTTTCACAAGATATCTTGCCATTTAAAATACCTCATTTTGATTTTAAACCTTTAATAAACGTCGTACTATACGATGATTGGCAAAGTGATTGGAATGAGCAAGTGAATAATAAACTCCACTCAATCAAGCCAATACTTGGTGAGTGGCTGCCAGCTTTACGATCCTTTCACCGAGAAGAAATTGTTCTTGCTCGTTTACGCATTGGACACACATGGTTAACGCATGCATACTTACTGAAAGGTGAGGAAGCACTTCAATGTACTCCATGTTTTACACAACTTTCAGTACAGCATATTCTTCTAGAATATGCTGATTTCGCCCCAATACGTGATAGATTTCTCAAGTCTCAAAATATGCGTCAGCTCTTTGAGTCTGTCAAACCTGAACAAATATTTGATTTCTAATAAACTCGTTATTTATGTTTAAATTTTAATTATTTCATCATTTACAGTATGTAACTTATTAAGCGCCCAAATGACCTTAGTTGTCAAAGAGCCTTAACACACCATTCATTCATTCAATCATTCGGATTTCGGTCGATATGATATCATTGTATATTCGGAGAAAACGGAGCGATAATATAAGTAGAGAAATTAAAAGTAACAGCTTACACCTACACTTAGCGGAGTCATGCAAAAACAGATTCAATAATTTATAGACTTATCCAATAAAATACCGTTGTATATACGGTCGAAATGGAGCAATGATATAAATATAGAAGTTTACAATAATAGTAACACTAGGCTGAGTCACAAAAAAAATTAATATATATATACATTTTTAATCCATATCTTAGATGTGTCTGGATGTATTAGATCGTACACGCCAAATCTAGTTTTTAACTATATCGTCAGAAAGATAAATGTTGGGAATTGTAGGTTATATACGATAAGGGCCCAATCCATGAAGATTATTTAAAACCCGTCCAAGATCGTAACTTTTAACCAAGTACTATATCCTTTTAATATAAAAGGAAAACAATCATTTGTGAAAACAATCTGAAACTATCATTTTCTTAAATCACTTCTAACACAATGTAGTTTTGTCTACAGCAGATGAATTTTAAATTCACTGTTTTGTAATGACAACCGTCTTTTTTTTTCTCTGACCTTCAGTGTCTTCTTTTTCAACCATGCATTTATTATTCCTTGAATAATTATTGTGTGATAGCTAACGACTTTTGAATTTCTTTGTTTTTATTTGAAAAGGTCTCCAATTCCTGCAACTATTTTTCATCTGCCTTGGAAATTTATTTCATCAATTGTTACTTTTTTCGGAATACCTTTTAATTTAATCGTGGGTAGAGCAGCATATGATGTAATAGTTTAAGCTAAGATAAAACGAGCACATCCTAGACCGTGTAGGTTCAGATCAATCTTTAGATCTGTTCCGTCCTACCAGAATCTATATATGATGACAGAAACGTCTTAAAAGCTCTTTTAAGTAATGTGTTAACAGTGTATATCTTAATAAACGTGGACAGAAGAACTGATGTGGATCTACAATGTTCACAAAGGCCTACGTGTACATATTCCAACGAATGTTTTCATGCACTGTACATTGTTAACGATTAAATCTTGTTAGCGGCGTAAAACCCAAATAAATAATAAATAAATTACGATTAAATCAAAGTGGCATTAGATAGAGAAATTTGAAATGTGCAAACATCTAAATATTAAGTACTCGTAGTTGGATTGGATAACATTAGATAGAGAAGTTAAAAACCTAAGAACACACAAATACCCAGATGTCGTACATTTATAATCTAGGAATACATACATACATACCTAGTACTCTTAGTTTTGGTGTACTAGAAATGACCACATCGTTGTAGTTATACATTAACCAAGATCAGCCTGCACATAGGGTTCGATTTCATCATTGAGCTATTCGGAATAGATTGATTGCACCAATGTATTTGAATAAAGGCTGACATAGTACCTTCGTTAATGATCGTATAACGAGTATCCCCATGTACAGCAGCCTGTTAATATAATATCACGCTTACGAAATATGTATGTGCTTATATGTGTTCAGAATAAGTACTCAAGTATCCGCTTATGATTATTTACGAAGGTACCATATATACATAGTTGGTCCTAATAATATTATCAAATGTACGATTATGAATAATTACGAATGTACCATATATACATCTGTGTTCCGAATGATGTATTCAAGTATTCGCTTATGATTATTTACGAAGGTACCATATATACATATTTGGTCCTAATAATGTTATCAACTGTACAATTATGAATAATTACGAATGTACAATATATACATATAAATTCCGAATGATGTATTCAAGTATCCGATTATGTTTATTTACAAATGTATCATATACATGTATACACATTTGGTTCTTATAATGTAATCAAATGTCCGCTGAGTATTATTAACTGAAGAGCCATGATTACATTTTATAGTCAACATTTGTGTGAAATCATTTTACAATTCCGAAGGAGAAGTCGTTTAATGAGTTCTCTATTTTTAGCTCTTATTCCATAAGTGCTTATCCTTGTTTGTATAGTGAATTGCGCCGCTTTCAACACATTTTAGTTAGATTACGACTTTGTCTGCGTAAGTTATCAGTACTACTAGTCCGTTTATCCAGAAACTGACGAGTCAGTCATTTTTACACTTATGAGCTCTAAGGAAGAAAAGTCGACAATGAAATTGTTTACGTTTTTGGTCTGACTTGGCCCTGGTTCGAACCCGAGACCTCCTGCACTCAAGACGAACACTCTACTACTGATTGCTATGATGATCTTTAAAGTCGTCTGCTTTAGAAACGTATGTATCGTCTGAATCAGGACAATCATTAGACTATTGTTTCAGTAAATAATAAACATTGATTTACAACAAAGACAATGAACAATGTTCACGATATTGTTTTAAACCATTTTACACATACAATTAATCTGCAGCAAACAACTTTAAAATATTCTGGACAAAGTTCTGAAAATTCTGTTATTGTTTCCAAAGGCTTATGGAAAATGCATTAAAATGCATCTACAGTTTGAGAAGGGTTAAACACATGATTTGTTTATTCAAAGACCATAATCTTGCTATATGACATACTCTGAACTAAGCCTGTTGAAACATTTGAGAGTTGCATGTTTCCTTTTACATAGATAATCAAAGAACTGATGAGCCTTTGTTCTGAAGATATAACAGTGACTTTCCTGTTGTTAAACTCCTGTTATATGACCAACTGTCTGCTAAAAATTGATAGTATTTGTCATCTGTATCTGTTAATTAATCGTTTGGTTGATTTTGTTTCTAAGTCTCAAAATGAGACACATGTCGATAAAATAATTACTTACAACGTAAATTGGGGTATTTATAGCCGGTGAAGCTAGTGGTCAACCTGCAAGTTAATGATATCTGATCAAAACCTAAGGAATGTTACGCACAGTCTCAACATAGCCTTACATAGGTAGAGCGTCGGCCTCTTGAAGTAAAGGTCCCTAATTCGAATCCCGGGATGAGCGGGTTGTTCCTTTGGGATTTGTCCACACAAACGGTGCGAGTACTGGTTAAGTATCCAGGATGCAGACATCGAGCATGATTTATATTAAGCTTATGGCTTGTTTCGCAATCGATGTAAACTAAATAAGTTTAAACGAACAGAGCCGTCATTGTCCGCCTTCGTTTGTAACCGTCTAAGAAATATTTGATGACAAAAATAATATCACCCATTAATTTGGCTTAAGCCTTAATGTTACTTAAACCCTTTCCTACACACAACAAACCAGCATCAGGCGACATTGAAACATACAGACAAACTATTGAAAATACCAATAATTAAACCACAAATTAAATGTAATGTAAAAAGTTCAATATCTTCAATATCCGAATAGAGTTAAACACAATGGGCTAAACAGAGAAATAGGTAATTATGGCGTTTGCTACATAGTACTAAGAGATGTTAATTTATCTATGTATTTGTTTGTGTGTGGGTTGGGGGAGGGGGGGGGGAAAGGTTAGTTCTTAGTGGATTTCTTTTCAATATTTTGCAAAATTTTACATTGCTCTTTTTTTGAGTGGGAGAATGTTAATCGTGTCAAAACATTTATTAACTTTATAAATGTGAAGGCATGAAAGACCATAACTGTTTCCCACATACAACAACCGCCTCCGTTATGGAGTGGTAGAGCGTCCGCTTTGGATGTGGGAGGTCGCGAATTCAATCTACGGCAGGGTCACAACACTTACTCTAACAATGGCATTAATGGATTGTTGTGTTAGCATTACGACTGACTGGCTGGTGTCCAGACGGTTCTAGAAATTATTCATCGTTCAGATGGTTGCACAAACCGTTTTATTACACGGAAAACCTTTGACTGGTACCGCGTGTGTGGGGCGCCAGTACAGCGCCATCTGACTACGTTTTACATATCACGAACAGTAAGGATACCTATGGGACTGTGCAGTCACAGACTGATCTAGAAATAATTCATCCTTCAGATGGTTGCGCCAACCCTTATATTACACAGCAGCCATTTGACTGCTGGTGCCGGTTCTTTGGGATGCCAGTGCAGTGCAGTCTGACCATGTTTTACTTATATCACGGATAGTTAGGATACTTATGGGATAGCGGAGTCACAGACGGATCTAGAAATTATTCATCGTTCAGATGGTTGCGACAACTGTTATATTACAGAGCAACCCTTTAACTGATACCGATTGTTTGGGGTGCCAGTACAGCGCCGTCTGGCCAGGTTCTACGACATATCGAGTACAGACGATCGCGCCCTCCCCCGGTTCTATGGCATCTAGCGGACGAGTATGGTACTTATGGAAATGCGCAGGCATGAACTGATCTAGAAATTATTTATCTCACATATGGCTGCTTCAACCTGTATATAACACAACAACATTTTGACTGGTACCGATTGTGTAAACTGTGCCACCGGTACAGCACTGTCTAGCCAGGTTCTACTGCATATAGCTGACAGTTAGGGTATATATGGCACGGCGAAGACAAGGGCTCATCTAATAATTAGTTATCGTCAGATGGTTGCTCCAACCTGTATATTACACAACCAGTACAGCGCTGTCTGACCAGGTTCTACCGCATACAGCGAACAGTTAGGGTACTTATGATACTGCGCAGACACAGGTTGATCTAAAGGTTATTTATAGAACAAATGGTTGCTTCTTTATATTACACCTTTGAGTGCTGGTACTTAATGTGTGAACACCTTGTCACCAGTACAGCGCCGTCTGTCCAGGTTTTACGGCACTGATAAAGTGGACAGTTGGGGTCCTTATGGGACTGCGCAGGTATATTCTGAACAAAATCTTAGTTCGTTGAATTTATTAAAGGTTTGTTTTCGTATTGGTTTTCCCATTTCAGTTGAAGCTCTGAATGCAGTAGCTGTATCATTAAAACTTAAATATCGTTTTCTTTTCTATCTTATTTACATTTCATTTTTACCACATTTCGTTCAACCTACCGTTTTGTCTTACATTTCTTTTCTCACTATATGTTTTTCCATCTCACTTTCTTTCTTCCATTCTTACTAACTTGCTATCTATCCTCTGTCTTCATGTTGTTTATATTGAGAAAAAAATGCTTACATTCAGACAATTAATGTCTCTAAGCAATTGGCTTCATTGTATTACAATGTGCACCACTTTAAACAGTTTCCTGGTTCTTGGAATAACCTTTCCTCAAACCGATTGATGAGTTACAATGATATCCAAACAATCCCAACTATGTGGTCTCTTCTATTTATTACAGAATATTATACTATTAAGCATGTTCATGTTTACATGTTTACAGTAAAACACATATATCTATTCAAAAAGAGAAAAACAGGAAAACCTTTCATACAGTAAAATACATATATCTCTTAAAAAGAGAAAAAGACCAAACTTTCCATACAATACAATACATATATCTATTCAATCAGAAAAAATTGCAAACCTTTCATACAGTTAAATATATATATATATATATATATATATATATATATATATATATATATATATAAGTATGGATTCTACATTAAGGCGAACTTCCGTGCTAAAAAAACATACATTAAGGCGAACGTATCTTAAGGCGACCGTATTCAGTTCGCCTTAATGTTTGAGATGTCACAGAAGTCATTTCAGTTGTTGAAACAACATTTCACTATAGCGAATCAAAGAACATACAATAGACTTTAAGAAACCATAACTTTGATTGTTCTTGCTATATTAGTATAAGATATACGGGCCATTGAAAAAAGAGGGCCTATATCTCGATGCAAAAAAAACATCACTTAAGTGCAATTCTTTTTTAGTCTTTAATTTCTCAATAATCTGTCGATAGTTTCTCTTATGAACAGCAACAATGACGGAATACACCTATAACAACCTATATTTTTTCTTGGCAATACTTTATATTTACTTAAGCCCGAATTAAGGATTAAAATTCTTTGAAACCTATATGTTTTTAGACATATACGCAGATTGATTTACAACATATAGGAGCGGTTATTTCGAATCAAATGGTTAACTGGAATTACTGTTTTTCATTACATGTCTTATCATTTCTGACACAAAACGAAGCAAGAACGACGATTTCAACCTATGTAGCATACACTGCTTAAAAGCAAGCTCATCATTATAGGAGATATGACTTTTCATATTGTGCAAATCCGTGCATTGAGGTTTCAATTGTCCATGGCTGGTCTTATTCAACACGAATACTAGTAATGCAACCATTTTACTAAATGCACAAATGTTTTGAAGAAAGTGTTACAATCCATTACTCGATGCAAAGGTCATTTTTAAACGCCTTTGCAGCAGATGACTTTTGAAAATTTTACGACAAAATGAGACATTACAAATAATGATAATGTTTTAAACATTACATGAATAAAACAATACTTGAATCGGTATCATTACAAATGTTTGAGAACATGTAATAGCAGCAGACGACACATCAATTTTATCTGAGGGAAGCGGTAAAACACTGTTGTCGCTCAACCATCAAGGCACTATCCGTGATGCACGTTTTAAAACATTTTAATCCACTATTCCAACGGTGGCTAAAACAGTCTGCCTAATTGATCATTACCTTCTCACAATTAACTTTAACAATTAGATCTACTCAACCGCAGACCACCGAGCGTAGATCTATATAACATACCGAAGTACACCTTGTCCGTAGTGATTTTAATGTCACCTTATATTCCACCTCCGCCACAAAATGAAGCATTATATTATATGAAGATGTTTATTTCAAATATAAATTCAATAGGCCACATGACCTGTGAGAAAAACAAAATACACAAATAAACATTACAATTGACATAGCAAGTGAAGCATATTTACCAATTTACAAGTACAAAAATTCGCAAGAGGTAACATCCCCTGCGAAAAGGAATTCATGATATCATGAATTTTTCCTACTTTCAAGCATTCTTCATGAATTGTCCTTGATCAATTCTTAAGCTAACTTCATGAAGTTTTATTCATGAAGTGAGATGTGATCCACTTCATGAAGATATCAAGAATTACAACTATTCATAAAAGCCTTGAAATATTCATGATCTGTTTTAAGAATAAATCATGAATTTTTATGAAGATCTTTATTCTTCTACAGTTGATGAAATATTCATGATCTGTTTTGAGAATAAATCATGAATTTTCATGAAGATCTTTATTCTTCTACAGTTGATGAAATATTCATGATCTGTTTTAAGAATAAATCATGAATTTTTATGAAGATCTTTATTCTTCTACAGTTGATGAAATATTCTTTAAAATAACTGATGAATATTTTATGAGCATTTTAAGAATATTAGATGCTTAAAACATTCTTGAAATGTTCTCAAGAAGAAGTCATGAATATGTAATGAATATTCACTTCTGTACATTTATTAAATACCATGATTAAAAAAAAAAAAAAAAAAAAAAAAAAAAAAAAAAAATTGTGTTGGGGGGGGGGGGGGGGGGGGGTCGGGTCGTGAGACTCCGATTGAATCTGCAGGGTTGGTAAGCATAATTTATTAATACAGTAATTAGGTTAAGAAAATTTAAGACAAGATTGATTGAGTAATTGATTGTGGTTGTGGTTTAACGCCGTATTTGTCGGTCATATCACCGCGGCCAGTTCTCATAGCCAACTGGTGAAAGACGAATAACGGCTTGTCACATTGACTTGTTTTGTTAAACGTCGGAAAGATACTTTCAGTGTTATGATTTTCCGACACGTTTCCGATTGGGATTTTTACTTTTACGGAGACTAAACGATATTTCACAAGTTTAATAATCAAACCAGACTATTTTTCCACAGCAAAGAAATCGTAAATATGACTATTGTTATTCAGATTGACGGCGACAAATGGAATTATCGGTAATAATTTACATGTCAAAAAAACAACAAATCTCGCCTTTTCAATCGGTAAACTTCGATCGTATTCGGAAAGGAAAAATAAATTTTCCCGCTTTAGACCGGTGACGTAGGCGGCCAGATCAAATCAGCCAATGAAATTCACAGTTTGTAACTTCCGACAAAGATGGCGGCGTAAATGTATGATTTGAAGGTTGAAGGTTAGTTTGCGCCTTTCTTTTCCGTGTTTTCTGTACATTTTAAAAGTTGTTTACATGTTTAAAGGGTGGACGATATGTTCAGAATAACGTTTGATGAATCGGGTTTTTTACGTTATGCGCGTGTGCAGTTTAACACATAAATTAGAATTTGTTTTCATCCTAAAAAAAAAGAAGAAAATCCCGATTCTTTCGCCCGGATATCTTTTGCACCCTGAGTCGTTTCGCCCTGATAATATTCTCCTTGATTAAGACATAAATCGAAGACATAATGGATTACAATGCAAATTGAAACCCATCAAGAATGTTGACGTTGCATCTGTTTTATTTCATACATTATATCTATAATAATCTATTTAACTATCGATTATAGGAACTGTCATTCCACAGCAGTAAACAAGATTGACATAGGATCAAAACTGAAATGTCATAGGACATTAGTGATAGAACATGGAGCCAGTTGAAAGGTATTTTTTTCTACATTAAATTACATACTGACTAATTATTATATCACCTGAATGAGGCACCCCATAGTGCAGTGTTTTATTTTGGTGTGCATCCTGAGTTCTAGACTCATTTAATTTTGCCCGCACTAATTAAAATGTGGAAAAGACTTTGCTTTTAGTTTGACACTGTAGGACTCATTGATAAATTGTGAAAAACATTTGATGGGACTCATTGATAGAAATTTCAAAATGTAACACTGTTATGTACAATTTCATAATATATTTTAAATAATAACACATGTTTCACACATTTATTAACTCTTTCCCCCATACAAAGTGTTGTACACACAACACATTTGCAACAGATGACTGCATATATCTAGGAAGAACTTATTAAAAGGGGGATAGCTGAGTAAATTTATGAAAGTATAATTATTGAATTATGTTGAAAACAGATGATAGTTAGCTGGCAAAATGAAACAATTTGAATTGTTCACAATTTATTAAAAAGTTGTTTGCTGCAGGATGTCATAAATTGTCTGTATGTGTGAATGGTTCTTTGATCTATTTATAGAATTATGGTGCAATGATCCAGAATATTTTCTGTACGTTACTCTGTACATAATCTGGTTCCAGTCAGCCCAGTTTATTTCGTACAGGTTAATGAAGTACTTATAAATACAATCTTTTTTCAGAGCTGCCCCATGTGAAGTTTGGCATCAAAACTCCCAAGGAGGCCTTAGAAAGATGTGAAAAAAACAGCTAAGTTGTCTGAAAAGCTGGCTTTAAACAAGTTCTTGCTTGCCCCTGAGACAGTAACAGTATATGGAAACATTCAGCACAGAAAGACTGCAATGGACCAGAGGTAACAAATAGTTTTGAGAAGTAACCTTCTCTTTTATAATTTTAGCTCACCTGAGCACTTTTGCTCAAGCTAGGTGAGGTATTGGGATCACATTTCGACTGTCGTGGGTCGTCAACAATTGCCTTGTTAACATAAACAGGCTACATTTAGCATCCGATCTTCATGAAAGTTTATCAGAAAATACATCTTTATCAAAACTTGGTCATGTGAGATCCAAAACTAGGTCAAACTGAAGAAAATCTTGTTAACCCTCTTGAGGCCACATTTTTACTTTGAGCATGTTGAAACTTTGTCAGAATGATTTTCTGAATAATATTTATAGGTCATGTTTGAATATGGGTTATATATGGTAAACTAGAATGATGGGCTCCGCGGAGCACGTGTGTCACCTGCTCATTGAAAGTGTGACGGACAGACAGACACCGGACAAGAGTGCATTTTTTTGCTTCGGCAGCTTGACATTTTGTCAGAATGTTTTTTCTTAATTTGGTCAGAAACTAGGTCACTATGCCAATTTGAAGGACAATCTTGTTAACACTCTGGAGACTGATTTATAACTTGAGCATGTTGAACTTTATCAGAAATATTGTCTTGATGATATATGAAAGCCAAGTCCAAATATGGGTCAAGTTGGGCTAAAAACTAGGTCAATATGCCGCATTTTTTGCTTCAGCAGCTTAACATTGGTCAGAGTGTTGATCTTAATGACATTTAGGCCGAGTTCGAATATGGGTCATGTCAGGTTGTTTTCTATTATGTATAGGTGACACAATTGCACCAATATGAGGAAGTTGAGGTGGAGTACAGTGACGGTGACTGTGATAACACCTTATTTCTTTAAATTCATTACCAAAACACTAAAAATAAAATAAGACTATCTACATGTACTAAGTTATCAATAATTAAATAGAGTGACATCAACACACTTAAAACTGTAAGCACTGTTGTTTCATATTTCACCCAGGTGATCAATTTAGGGCCATTTGGTACTCTTATTTTGTAATATGTATATACCCATTGCTTGCAATTGCCATTGATTTCTTTTTAGGTTCCGTGTAGAGAAGATGGGACATTTTGGAGTCGCTGCTAATAAAAGTCGTGAACAAAAAGTTTAGCCACCAAAATCCGACAAAAAAACACCAAGGCTATATGATAGGGAAAGATATCTACTCTCCAAGAAGAAAAAGAAGGCTGAAAAGAAACAATTCATGATATAATGTTAATGAGATCACCCGAGCCCAAGGTGATCTATTCTGATCACTCTTCGTCTGCCGTCCGTGGTATTCCTCCTTTAATAACCATTTCAATCCAACTTCAGAGTCCTTTTTGAAATTTATACAAGGATTTACATTCTATGTAGAACTTTGGTTCTTCATTTGCTACTATACTATCACTCAGGTGATCGATTTAGGGCCATCTTGGCCCTCTTGTTTATGTAATGTCAGTGTTTTGTCAACTACTGAATTTAAAAATTAAATTACCAGCTATAGTCATGTCATTGTGTTGCCAGTACTTTCTTATCCTTCGATGGATTTTGTTCATATTCACACTTCAACTTGTGACAATGTATATAAATGTGACCTTGACCTTCAGATGTGAAAATATGTATGATGTTTTCTTCATTAAATTTTCTAGGGATGCTCAAAATCATCCTTCATGAAGATGCAAGAAAATTTATTCATGAATTGTTCATGGCAAAAAGATGAACAGAAAATGAGACATTGAGTTTATGAACAAAAGAAATCATGAATTCTTCATAAAGTACATTTTCAAGAATGTTTTGCATGAACTCTTCATGAAGAAGAACTAATTTTAATTTCATGAACTCTTCATGAACACATTTATGCTTCATTTCATGATTTTTTCATGCATTCACCACTTCATGAATAATTCATGAAACTGTATTTCATGAGTTTCTGATGAAGATGTCTCATTTTCTGTTCATATTTACTTCATGAAGACTTCATGAAATCCCTTTGTGAAGGTTTCATGAACATTTCATGAATAATTCATGAAGAATGCATAAACATTTGACAGGGGATGTCGTGTCATAGACGGAGAAGGTGTTGTTCAAACGTAATATCATATCCTTATCACAACGTTATATATACATGCTTAACAGGCAATACAATTTAATATAACACAATATAATATAATACAATGCAATACAATACAATATCATATAACATAACATAATACAAAATAATATGATACAATATGTCCATTACAGGCAAGGGGCATATTGACAAAAGTTTGACACATTCACAACAATAAATGAATATTATATCAGTACATGAAATGTAAAGACAACACAAAATTTATATTTACAACTTATTTGTACATTTTACCTTACCATTACCATTATAGATGTGTTTGTAAACGAACGACTTTTATTAGTATAGCTTAAGAATATATCTGTTTCGCACTAACTGCATAGAATATCCTGCTTGTATAGAATTTCTAATGACACATTTGGGTAGAATTATACAAATTTTAGCATGAGTTTGACTACACCCAAGTAATATTCATTTATATAAATGTTAACGTATTACGTTGAAGTTATACATCAACTATATCTATATACAAGACAAAATAAAAGTTGTTTTTTTTCGAATATGTATGAACGACTGTAAAGTTAAACATTGCACAAGCACTCTCTCTCTCTATCCCCCCTCCTCTCTCTCTTGTCTGAGTCCGTCCGTCCGCTCATCTCTCTATCTATGTTTCTCTTTCAATATCTCTCCTTTCTCTTTCTCTTTCTCTTTCTCTCTCTCTGTCTCTGTCTGTCTCTCTCTCTCTGTCTCTCCCTCTCTCTCTCTCTCTCTGTCTCTCTTTCTCTCTCTCTTTTTCTCTCTATCTCCCCCCTCTCTCTCTCTCTCTCTCTCTCTCTCTTTCGCTCTCTCTCTCTCTCTCTCTCTCTCTCTCTCTCTCTCTCTCTCTCTCTCTCTCTCTCTCTCTCTTTCTGTCGGTCTCTCTGTAACCCCCTCTCTCTTTCTCACTAACATATTGCCACCAATGATTTGCCTCTTAAATCCGATAAACCTAAACCAGTACGACAAGTATTAGCTTTGACAAGAGCATCATTCGCACATTCCAGTTTAATTAATCTGTCAGCGTTAACGCTTGTGGTAGTTAAATGCATCTATTTTATTTAACTTTCGCTTCTCACACTGATCGAAACAGTACAGTAATTATTCTACATTTTACCTCAATACATTCGTTGCATTATTTTCATGTTAAGAGTTTTTGGATAATATACCCTTCTATAACATAATTAACATGTGGATTACTTTTTTGGCAAGAGGTATGGGTGAAATTTGACGACTTAGAGTTAATCATTTGTGCAAGATAAAGTGATGATGTTTGTATTGATTTACACAGACTGCTTTTGGGCCTATAAGTGTGAAGCTTGTGTTTCTGAATAAACAGTTAAGATGATAACTGGTTGTTATTACCAATGGTTGTTGTCAATAAATGATATTAATCACAGTTCCTCACACAAATACAGATTACTCGTGGTGCAGTAAAGTTTTCAGATTTAAATAATAACATTATCTTACTGCTATGAAAGTGAATGATGGTGAGTGTCAAAGTCAAAGTGTTTAAAATCCCAAGTTCATTGTTAAATACTTGAAATCTATGGGTTGAATCGAATTTTTCAAAATATATACACAACACATAATATTTTCCAGGTTTAGATGTATCTCTGAAATGGAAGCGATTGTTCATATATTCCTTTATTTCATTTATGTTCTCAGTTACTAAAACAGAAAAAGGAGTAGCTATGCTTTATGGTTTGGGCATGAACAACTGAATAGTGGACGGTACTGTCTAAATATAGACAATTTTGACTAAGTATGATAATTGAATTACATACTAGGTTTGTTCGGAAATGATTGAGACAGTGTAAGAAAAAAACAACTAGAAACATTATTTTTCGTTTTCCATCTTATAATTTAACTTAACAGTGATCAGTGTGCCAACATTGAACACACCTGTTGTTTTCGTACTGTGTACTTTATAAGCCACTTTGTCAGACCCGGTACACAATAACGTTGCTAATGCGACGTCAAATAGACGTTATCGATGCCAGTCTTCTCGGCGTGATCATTTTTTCGTTTTAGTGACCGAAAGTTCATTTTTGGAGATATTCTGATATTTTGGTTCTGCTGTCTTTTAATAGGCTTGATGTAACGGTGTTTTTTATAAACATGTACTCTGTACATGTATCAGGGTCAATGTTAGTCATGCCGCGTTCCTAATTAAAAATTGTTTATCGTCAAAACAACCCATTGTTAACAGATGCACCTGGTTTCAATGCAATGTGCGTTCTTTTAGAGTTTTGTTAAATGTTGCATTTTATCTGTACACATTTTGAACTTTATCGGTAAATATTAAAATGAACAATAGGGAGTGAAATGTAATTTTCAGTCGACTGTCCAAATGCTTGTCGCAATTATAGAAAATGTATTTTCAATATGAAGTGTTATTTGTTTCATTTGTCATTAGTCAATTAATGGAAATAATAAGTTCGTGAATGGAAAGGTACATGAGGAAACAAAGTGTCCCAAAACTGCCCACGCATGGATGTTGTTGTATCAACAACGGAAATATAACTGCTTTGTTAAAACGATTGCAGTATTGCTATACAGTCCTTCAATGTACCAAGTTACGTGTAGCATAATTGTTTATACGCTCTTTCTTACCAGAATCAATTTTACTGTCACACTCGTGATACTTCCACGGTATTATACTAAATGTATCCTAACCGATGCAGACTTCTTCTGTTATATCTAGTTTCAATATATTACAATTATGCGTAGTCTCTTCATGGTTAAAGCCATTCCAGCGCTTCCGTGTGTATTTGCATTCGTTTGTGTATGCCTGTTCAATCTCTCTCTCTCTCTCTCTCTCTCTCTCTCTCTCTCTCTCTCTCTCTCTGTCTGTATGTCTGTCTGTCTGTCTGTCTGTCTGTCTGTCTGTCTGTCTGTCTCTCTCTCTGTCTGTCTGTCTGTCTGTCTGTCTGTCTCTCTCTCTCTGTCGGTCTGTCTGTCTGTGTGTGTGTGTGTGTGTCTCTCTCTCTCTCTCTCTCTCTCTCTCTCTCTCTCTCTCTCTCTCTCTCTCTCTCTCTCTCTCTCTCTCTCTCTCTCTCTCTATATGTCTGTGTCTCTCTGTGTGTGTCTCTCTCTCTCTCTCTCTCTCTCTCTCTCTCTCTTTCTCTGTCTCTCTCTCTCTCTCTCTGTCTCTGTCTCTGTCTCTGTCTGTCTCTGTCTGTCTGTCTGTCTGTCTGTCTGTCTGTCTCTGTCTGTCTGTCTGTCTGTCTGTATGTCTGTCTGTCTGTGTGTGTGTGTGTGTGTGTGTGTGTGTGTGTCTCTCTCTCTCTCTCTCTATCTCTCTCTCTCTACATGTATGCCTGTCTGTTAGCTTTGACAAGAGCTTTGAAACCACATTCCATTTTTAATTAATCTGTCAGCATTAACGCATGAGGCAGTTTAATGTATATTTCGCTTCTAACGCTGATCGAGATAGTATTGTACTGATATATTCTACCGCCATCCTGTCCACATTTACTGACGATAATTCGTTGCATATTTTATGTATAGAGTTAAACCTCTGGAAAGGGGTCAATTTGGGGGGTGTTTTCCTTATATATAATAAGCTAAATTAAATCTGAATTTCTTATTTGTCGAGACGAAAGGATAATTTGATAAATGACTTTTTCTTGCACAAGTGGTTGATATTTGAAAAGAGTACAGTTATTTCTCTATATCGTTATTAATGGCCATAAAGGACCAATTGTATTATTTCATAGAGACTCCATTTTTACTTTATAAATAGATAGCTTTGGAAAAATAAATAAAAAAATAACAAAGGGATTTGAAACATTCGGAAAAGTTCGAAATTGGTTGGAACAGTTGTTGTTGGTATTGACTTACACAGACAGTTTTGGGCCTGTACGTGGGAATCAACAGTTAATGTGAGAACTAGTTGTTATTACCAAGGGCTGTTATCAATGCAGTTTTTGGCTGATACCAGATTTGGTTGGCTGGTATTTACCACATTGGCATATACTGGTTCAGAATTCGTTAGATCACTACAAGGAGGTCATACTTTTCTTAAAATCTTCCACAAATATGAATAACATCATAATACCCATTTATTTGTACAGAAACTAGTCTACGTATCTCTCCTGTAAGTGAAGAAAATTTGAAGAAAATTTCGAATACACAGTCCTCTTGATTACATAGCGATTGAAAACTTTTACGGACATTTCATTGCAAAATATAACTGTGTTACAAATATAATGCAAATCTTTCCTTGCAATTTGGAGTCTTAATTTATTAAAACCATGATAATCATATTCAAATGATTCAGAATTCATGATGTTACATTTTTTTCTTGTCACAGAAAACAAATACATGTAGGTTAAAACTCTCAAGTTCACATGATAACACGTACAGTTTGATACTGACACAAAGGTCTTGTTACAAGTAATACAAAGGTCAACCATGAAAGCCCAATGCCAAGGGTTTCACGTTAAAGATTGTATCAAAGACAGAAAGTATACCAAAGGTCAAGGCCACATGGCAGCAACTGTTTTACATACATAAGGTATTTGCAATAAGCAGTAAATTCACCAAACCTGAAAGGCCTATGTCAAATGATTGAAAAGTTATTTCAAACTTTTTTGTCAAAGACAAACAGACCAAAAACTATATTTGACATCAGAATCAACTGAGGGCATAACAGAAAACGGAATAACATATATACCTACAATATTGATTCCACTGAGGTAGTGAATGTTCACCCGTAACATGTTACAGCTGGTATTTCATATATGTATCTCAAGGCAGAGTGGAATGCAACCCCCGACTCTAAGTTATTAATGGCATAAGCTTATAACTGTTTTATTGTGAAAACAAAACGTAAGTGTACAGCCATAATCGTTAACCTGCGGACGAATCTCTTTCCTCGTAACATCTTGCTACCACAAATAAAACCCCATTTGATTTCTCATTTACTATCGTAATCTCAACAGACTTATTTATCATAAACTATATTTCGGTTAAAACACGGTGATAATTTCCAACATACAAGTTCAAACTCATGAGAACGTATCATCCTGGATGCTTTTGTTTGTTTGTTTGGAGTTTAACGCCGCTTTCAACAGCTTTGGTCATATCACGGCGGTCAGTGCACCTACCCATGTTTTCCTGGCTTTCCTACACCAGTACTTACACAACATTCTTTCGAAGCCACTGACTACTTTCTGACATAGATCAGAGGTGAGAGGCGATTGAAAAATCGCCCGAAAAAATGTCGCCGCAACCGGGTATCGAACCCGTGACCTCCAGATCACGAGTCAGATACGCTACCAATTGAGCTACCCGGCCGGGCATCCTGGATGCAAGTATGAGCCTATATTGTCACGATTTATTGGACAAAATAAGAAGTTGCACTATCAATTTGTGTGATATTGACCTTTAATATATGAATTGAAACAAGGTCATGGACAACCATGACATAATATACAATTATGGACTTTTCAGCTGTTATACATGATGTGATATGCACCAAAAAATTCATTATTGACCGAGGCGATAGCCGAGGTCAATAATGATTTTTTTTGGTGCATATCAACATCATGTATAACAGCTGAAAAGTCCATAACTGTTTTATTATATAACCCTTAATTTATCATATTGTTTTGATATTGATCAACTTAAAAGAAAACAGAGGACCACTCAAGGAACATTTCTGTTGTATGTTGTATACATTTCTGTCTCATGATTATGGAAGGGTATTAACGCATAAATTGCATCTTTCCTTCGTACATTACAACTTGCATTCGTACATTTACATCTTGCTTTCGTACATTCACATCTTGCTTTGTGACATTCACATCTTGCTTTGTGACTTGCACATCATGCTTTGTACATCTTGCGTTGTGACATGCACATCTTGCTTTGTACATCTTGCGTTGTGACATGCACATCTTGCTTTGTACATCTTGCGTTGTGACATGCACATCTTGATTCGTACATTCACATCTTGCATTCGTACGTTCACATCTTGCTTTGTGACATTCACATCTTTCTTTGTAACTTGCACATCTTGCTTTGTGACTTGCACATCATGCTTTGTACATCTTGCGTTGTGACATGCACATCTTGCTTCCGTACATTTACATTTTGCATTCATACATTCAATATTACATTCGGTTATCTGACATTATATTCAGAGATTATAGGCTTTTATTAATAGATAGAAATTGTCCATAGTTTTACTTCGATTTTTAGTTTGGAAAGGGTTAACGTTTAAGTTTTGGGTAGCCTGTAAAGCCAGTCCAATGAGTATGTACAACATAAAGGGTTAAAGTTTATGTTGTGGGTAGCCTGTAAAGCCAGTATAATGAGTATGTACAACAGAAAGGGTTAAAGTTAATGTTGTAGGTAGCCTGTGAAGCCAGTCTAATGGGTATGTACAACGTACAGAAAGGGTTAAAGTTACTGTTGTGGGTAGCCTGTAAAGCCAGTATAATGAGTATGTACAACAGAAAGGGTTAAAGTTCTGTTGTACATACTGTTGTGAATCGCCGATCTAGCGAAGAATTTGAAATAAGGCTAAAACATTAAATAAAAAAATGCATCATGCCATCAAGCAAAATGTTCAAGGACGATCCTAATGTCAGATAACCGAATGTAATATTGAATGTATGAACGCAAAATGTAAATGTACGGAAGCAAGATGTGCATGTCACAACGCAAGATGTACAAAGCATGATGTGCAATTCACAAAGCAAGATGTGCAAGTCACAAAGCAAGATGGGAATGTCACAAAGCAAGATGTGAATGTACGAATGCAAGATGTGAATGTACGAATGCAAGATGTGAATGTACGAATCAAGATGTGCATGTCACAACGCAAGATGTACAAGGCAAGATGTGCATGTCACAACGCAAGATGTACAAAGCATGATGTGCAAATCACAAAGCAAGATGTGAATGTCACAAAGCAAGATGTGAATGTACGAAAGCAAGATGTAAATGTACGAATGCAAGTTGTAATGTACGAAGGAAAGATGCAATTTATGCGTTAATACCCTTCCATACATGATAACAGTACGTTTTTGACATGATAACAGTCTAAAACGCGCGTCTAAAATGTTGGTAATGCACGTGCATGACGTCATTTAAAAAAAATACGTCACCGGAATGACCACTCGGAAGTTTCCGTGGTCATTCGGAACGCACCTCGGAAAATTCCGTAGCGTACGGATAAAGGCAAAGGATATTAATAGGCGGCTCGTGGGATTCCCCGGTCTTCCCCTGTTACTATTTATAAAACGGGTCAATATCAGAATAAAACGGGTCAATATCAGAAAAAAACGGTCAATATCGCTAGATATTTTTTCTAAAAAATTACTTTTTAGCCAATGAAAAGGCGTCTATTTATAGATTATATAATAATAACAAATGTGTGTCAAGTATATTGTTCACAAGATCAACAATTTCAGGCTTAGGTTTTTATGAAACTCTGCGAAATAATCTCTTTATATGTGGCCTGATTTTGTGTGGAAATCATGAGTTATACAGAACTAAAATATGAGGTGGGACATTTCAGATTTTATAAATTACCTGGGAACCAGTCAATTGAAACTAGTCAAATGGCCACCATTTCCCGCCGGGGTTAATGGATCTTACACACCACACCCACTCCCTCTAATTGCAATCTACCTACATACTAAGTTTTAGGTCAATGACAGTAATACAGACAGCATAATTTAAGGCATTTTACATATACCAAACTCACAATTTATAGGCTGAAAGCATGATGCCTTGCAATTGGCATTTTACCTGATAAGCTTCGTTCATGAATGTTAAAACCTGATATATTGATCATGGTGCCGGTGGCAGTGTGGGGATTCAAATGGTTCTTTCGCATTATTGTGAAGAAAACATCTGAACAATGCAGACACGTTAGAATTAAGCCTTTCGACGAGGTCCTCTCTTTAAATTTTACACGAGACATCCACATTGGCAAAAAAGAATGTATACGATCAACAAACGGATCGCTAGCATAGTCGCAGCCCTTTTTTTATTCGATTAAACGTCAATATCTCACAATGAACTTTGGTCGGAAAGCCAGAGAGCGTCAAACCGTTTTCTCGAAAAGAGATGGCTAATACGTGATCAGGGGATGGTTGCTTCGCCGGGCAGAAACATGGAGGACACACGCGCGTCTCCACGCATTGATAGACCACATACACGTTAACTGTGAACGGCTATGTATGGAACGCCGGCACTGTCTTTGGTAATGATGAAACTCTATTATTATGCTTGTTTTGTATTATATTATGTATGAAGTTCTCTACACGTTGTGAAAACATATTTATATTATGTCGGTACATCGTTGTATGTTTTGGTTTTGTATTTATATTCTGACAGTCTTTTTTATATTATGTAGATACATCTTTATATTATGTAGGTACATCTTTATACCATGTAGATACACCTTTATATTATGTAGATACATTTTTATATCATGTACATGCTTAATTATTTTATTTCCATATTTTATGACGATAGGTGTCGATATCACGCCGCCTTAATGATTTACAAGACCGTTTACAATTTGGCACCAATATACATGAATGACATTTTAATATTTTCGGAAAATAAATATCACAATCTTCGCTCACAATCAATATCAATTTAGCATTGACCTACAAACCTAGAACAAATTACATGCTAAATTCATTTAGATATTTTGGTTTTAAAGTCTGGAATATAAAGCATTCAACGTCTATTGTATCATTCAATCAAAATTATAAGAAATACCTTCTGGAAAAGGTTCCATACTAACAATATCTTGTTTATTTGCCGTTATTATGTTAAGAATTGTGTTTAAAGTATTTGGAGTGTCTGTCTTTACATGATTGAAAATTAATTATATTTGTATTTAATGCTATCATTTTTCATTTAAATGTGCATGTTTTTTAAATGTAATGTTATAATATTATTGAATGCCATATGTATAGGTTCGGTAAAAAAAACACGTTTTCACCAATTTCTTCTTTGTTGCATTTTTCTATCCGTCTCCCATGCACCGAACTCGGAGTATTTGTAGAGAGTAGTTCCAGGATAGGTAAAATACCGCGTTTCCTAAGTTCATTCTTATAAATTCGGAAAAAAACGCGTTTTCCCTAATTCCATCTTGGTTGCATATGGAGTCTAACTTTTTTTTTGTTTCTCTCATGCACTAAACTCTGGGTATTTATAGAAAGGAGGTCCACAATACGTTAAATGTCGCGTTTCCTAAGTAGGTTCTTATAAATTCGGAAAAAACGCATTTCCCCTAATTTCTTCTTTGTTGCATATGGAGTGTAACTTTTTTTCTATCATTCTCTCATGCACCAAACTATGGGTATTTATAGAGAGGAGTTCTACAATACGTAAAATGTCGCGTTTCCAAAGTACGTTCATATAAATTTTGAAAATTCCTTCTTTGTTGCATATAGAGTGTAGCTTTTTTCTATCATTCTCCCATGCACACAACTCTAGGTATTTATAGAGAGTAGTTCAACGATATGTAAAATGTTGCGTTTGCTAAGTACGTTCTTTTAAATTCGGAAAAAAAGTGTTTTTCTCGATTCCTTCTTTGTTGCATATAGCGTGTAAGTTTTGTATGCGTATCCCATGCACCAAACTCAAGGTATGTGTAGAGAGTAGTGCCAGGATAGGTAAAATGCCACGTTCCCTAAGTACCTTCTTATAGGTTCAGAAAAAAAATCGCGTTTTTCCCAATTCCTTCTTTGTTGCATATAGAGTGTAATTTTCCCATGTACCAAACTCTGGGTATTTATAGAGAGAAGTTCTACCATACGTAAATTGTCGCGTTTCCTGAGTACGTTCTTATATTTTCGGGAAAAAGGCGCGTTTTCCCTAATTCCTTCTTTGTTGTTTGTTGACGTTGTTAACCGCATTAATGCCATTTGGCGAGCAGCTATCATTATACTACCATTTCTTACACATATTGTTTTCGGACTATTGGTTCTCAGACTATCTAATATATAGATAATGTGTCTTCATTGATTTAAATCCTTGATAAACTGGGTCCTGAACTAGATAGTGGGTCCTAAACCAGTAATTGGGTCTTGACCCAACATTTCAAAGACCCACTATTACATCTGGCGTTCCATTAAAATATATTTTATCGGGGTACTAATACTGTTTCAGACATTTTACCCACGTATTGGGGCTTTGAAAATGAGTTATCTCCCTTAAATTGAACTTGCGCTTCCAGTATATCCAACATCTAATCAGAATACCGGAAGGATAATTGCAGATGTCTTCCAAATGAGGGCCCAATAAACGAACCGGGTGTACATTGTGGGACCCAGTAAATCGACCATACATGTATATATAACATAACTGTATTAGCTGTAAACGATTAACAATAGTGTTAGCCTTCATCAGACAAACTTTGATAATATGAACACTTATCCGTGTTATCGCCTTTTAAATAGTACCGTTTGTATATCAACACCAGTGACAATTTATTATATATAGAGAGAGACTTAGTCATATAGATAGTGGGTCTGTGTTATTAAACACATTTATCGGGTTCACTGTGAAATCGTGTAGATATTCACAGTTCTTCTTTGTCATGATATAGTGTATTTTCTCACGAACCTATGTATCCCAATATATACCTTAAGTTGAAAGGGCTAGTAGTCGTGTGGTGTTAACTTGTAAATAGCGGGGCTATTTAATAAAACAATAAATGTTGCAATTCTTTAGAGTTATTTAAAATCGTCCTATCCTTTATAGGTAACAGAAGATTCTCTGAGAGCAATACCATTTAGAAAATTCCTATTTTACTCGAACAGCAAAAACACGAAGGCTTTAACATATTTATTAGATATATATCGGTTTGGTTACAACAAGTAAATAACATGTATACATGTATTCGACTTTCCCTTCATCTACAGTTGACAGAATGTTTTACCACAGACAGATTGATTAAGCTTGGTATGTAACGTATTATTTGTTTCACAAGCATCTTTAATGCAGGTGACATAAATCCAGGAAAAATATGATGAAGACCAGACATGTCTTTGCTGTCAATATTCCCAATGTACGTAATATATATTCCTGTACATTTTTTATACTAAAGCCTTTCACCCATTTGCCATACTGAGTCGGATTCCTTCAATGCTATGAAGCACATGGTGCAACTCAAGATAAGTCACCTTAAAGCCCACCTAACAAACAAGCAGGTAACCTACCCAGTAGCACAGACAAATCATACAAAAAGACAAGGAACAAAACCCGGGGCAGATGCATCAAGACACGAAACCATACACAAACCAAAAAGGGGCAGTATGCAAAACCAAAATATACGCAAACGAGTACCACAATGAGACAGTCTGTGTGTCACGGAACAGAGAATTAAATCCGGATTTAAATAACAAAAAATACTTCCAACTGAACTCACATTTCTCAAAGTGTCGATTAGTCCGGATTACAATGATTGCGAAAATATTGTCGCGTGTCCTTGTTTTCTGTTATGCCAGTGTGTCTTAATAGGAGTTAACATTTGTGTACCGTATAACATGATGGTTGTTAAGTACGCGTAAACTATCACATTTACCAGTGGCGTTCATATGGTTTCGGAAAAACGTGTACAGTGTAACTTTTGTTCTAGAAGTCTCCCTTGCTCCGAACTGGTGCAATCGGTAGAATACATATGCACAACGCGTAAACTGTCGCGTTTACCAGTGGCGTTCATATGGTTTCGGAAAAAAACGTGCTTTTCCATTTTCCTTCTTT
The DNA here is from genome assembly GCA_031761405.1 of Serripes groenlandicus. Taxonomy (NCBI): domain Eukaryota; kingdom Metazoa; phylum Mollusca; class Bivalvia; order Cardiida; family Cardiidae; genus Serripes; species Serripes groenlandicus. The sequence continues at coordinate 17,246,035 of JASEVX010000002.1, forward strand.
GTTGCATGTATAGTGTAACTTTTGTTTTAGAAGTCTCCCATGCTCCAAACTGGTGCAATCGGTAGAGTGCATATGTACAATGCTTAAACTATCGCGTTTACCAGTGGCGTTCATATGGTTTGGAAAAAAAACGTGTTTTTCCAATTTCCTTCTTTGTTGCATGTATAGTGTAACTTTTGTTCTAGAAGTCTCCCATGCTCCAAACTGGTGCTATCGGTAGAGTGCATATGCACAACGCTTAAACTATCGCGTTTACCAGTTGTGTTCATATGGTTTCGGAAAAAAACGTCTTTTCCAATTTCCTTATTTGTTGCATGTACAGTGTAACTTTTGTTCTAGAAGTCTCCCATGCTCCAAACTCGTACAATCGGTAGAGTGCATATGCACAACGCTTAAACTATCGCGTTAACCAGTGGCGTTCATATGGTTTCGGAAAAAAACGAGTTTTTCCAATTTCCTTCTTTGTTGCATGTATAGTGTAACTTTTGTTCTAGAAGTCAGTCTCCCATGCTCCAAACTGGTGCAATCGGTAGAATGCATATGCACAACGCTTAAACTATCATGTTTTCTAGTGAAGTTAATATGTTTTTTGGAAAAAAAAGCGTTTTTCCTATTTCCTTCTTTGTTGCATGTACAGTGTAACTTTTGTTCTAGAAGTCTCACATGCTCCTGACTGGTGCTGTCGGTAGAGTGCATATGCACAACGCTTAAACTATCGCGTTTACCAGTGGTGTTCTTATGGTTTCGGGAAAAAAAGGCTTTTTCCTATTTCCTTCTTTGTTGCATGTGCAGTGTAACTTTTGTTGTAGAAGTCTCACATGCTCCTAACTGGTGCTCTCGGAAGAATGCATATGCACAACGCTTAAACTATCGCGTTTACCACTGGCGTTCATATGGTTTCGGAAAAAAACGTGTTTTTCCAATTTCCTTCTTTGTTGCATGTATAGTGTAACTTTTGTTTTAGAAGTCTCCCATGCTCCAAACTGGTGCAATCGGTAGAGTGCATATGCACAATGCTTAAACTATCATGTTTTCTAGTGTCGTTCATATGGTTTCGGAAAAAAACGCGTTTTTCCTATTTCCTTCTTTGTTGCATGTATAGTGTAACTTTTGTTCTAGAAGTCTCTCATGCTCCAAACTGGTGCAATCGGTAGAGTGATATGCACAGCGCTTAAACTATCGCGTTTACCAGTGGCGTTCATATGGTTTCGGAAAAAAACGTGTTTTTCCAATTCCCTTCTTTGTTGTATGTATAGATTAACTTTTGTTTTAGAAGTCTCCCATGCTCCAAACTGGTGCAATCGGTAGAGTGCATATGCACAACGCTTAAACTATCGCGTTTACCAGTGTCGTTCATATGGTTTCGGAAAAAAAACGTGTTTCTCCAATTTCCTTCTTTGTTGCATGTATAGTGTAACTTTTGTTCTAGAAATCTCCCATGATCCTAACTGGTGCTATAGGTAGAATGCATATGCACAACGCTTAAACTATCATGTTTTCTAGTGACGTTCATATTGTTTCGTAAAAAACGCGTTTTTCCAATTTCATTCTTTGTTGCATGTATAGTGTAACTTTTGTTCTAGAAGTCTTCCATGCTCCAAACTGGTAGTACAATCGGTAGAGTGCATATGCACAACGCTTAAACTATCGCGTTTACCAGTGTCGTTCATATGGTTTCGGAAAAAAACGTGTTTCTCCAATTTCCTTCTTTGTTGCATGTATAGTGTAACTTTTGTTTTAGAAGTCTCCTAGGCTCCAAACTGGTGCTATCGGTAGAGTGCATATGCACAACGCGTAAACTATCGCGTTTACCAGTCGCGTTCATATGGTTTCGGAAAAAAAACGTGTTTTTCCAATTTCCTTCTTTGTTGTATGTATAGAGTAACTTTTGTTTTAGAAGTCTCCCATGCTCCAAACTGGTGCAATCGATAGAGTACATATGCACAACGCTTAAACTATCGCGTTTACCACTGGCGTTCATATGGTTTCGGAAAGTAATATGTTTTTCCAATTTCCTTCTTTGTTGCATGTATAGTGTAACTTTTGTTTTAGAAGTCTCCCATGCTCCAATCTGGTGCAATCGGTAGAGTGCATATGCACAACGCTTAAACTATCGCGTTTACCACTGGCGTTCATATGGTTTCGGAAAAAAAATGTGTTTTTCCAATTTCCTTCTTTGTTGCATGTAAAGTGTAACTTTTGTTCTAGAAGTCTCCCATGCTTCAAACTGGTGCTATCTGTAGAGTGCATATGCACAACGCTTAAACTATCGCGTTTACCAGTGGCGTTCATATGGTTTCGGAAAGAAACGTGTTTTTCCAATTTCCTTCTTTGTTGTATGTATAGAGTAACTTTTGTTTTAGAAGTCTCCCATGCTCCAAACTGGTGCAATCGGTAGAGTGCATATGCACAACACTTAAACTATCGCGTTTACCAGTGTCGTTCATATGGTTTCGGAAAAAAACGTGTTTCTTCAATTTCCTTCTTTGTTGCATGTATAGTGTAACTTTTGTTCTAGAAATCTCCCATGATCCTAACTGGTGCTATAGGTAGAATGCATATGCACAACGCTTAAACTATCATGTTTTCTAGTGACGTTCATATTGTTTCGGAAAAAACGCGTTTTTCCAATTTCATTCTTTGTTGCATGTATAGTGTAACTTTTGTTCTAGAAGTCTCCCATGCTCCAAACTGGTGCTATCGGTAGAGTGCATATGCACAACGCTTAAACTATCGCGTTTACCAGTGTCGTTCATATGGTTTGGGAAAAAAACGTGTTTCTCCAATTTACTTCTTTGTTGCATGTATAGTGTAACTTTTGTTTTAGAAGTCTCCCATGCTCCAAACTGGTGCAATCGGTAGAGTACATATGCACAACGCTTAAACTATCCCGTTTACCAGTGTCGTTCATATGGTTTCGAAAAAAAACCGTGTTTCTCCAATTTCCTTCTTTGTTGCATGTATAGTGTAACTTTTGTTCTAGAAATCTCCCATGATCCTAACTGGTGCTATCGGTAGAATGCATATGCACAACGCTTAAACTATCATGTTTTCTAGTGACGTTCATATTGTTTCGGAAAAAACGCGTTTTTCCAATTTCATTCTTTGTTGCATGTATAGTGTAACTTTTGTTCTAGAAGTCTCCCATGCTCTAAACTGGTGCAATCGGTAGAGTGCATATGCACAACGCTTAAACTATCGCGTTTACCAGTGTCGTTCTTATGGTTTTGGAAAAAAACGTGTTTTTCCAATTTCCTTATTTGTTGCATGTATAGTGTAACTTTTGTTCTAGAAGTCTCTTATGCTCCAAACTGGTGCTATCGGTAGAGTGCATATGCACAACGCTTAAACTATCGCGTTTACCATTGTCATTCATATGGTTTCGGAAAAAAACGTGTTTCTCCAATTTCCTTCTTTGTTGCATGTATAGTGTAACTTTTGTTCTAGAAGTCTCCCAGGCTCCAAACTGGTGCTATCGGTAGAGTGCATATGCACAACGCTTAAACTATCGCGTTTACCAGTGTCGTTCATATGGTTTCGGAAAAAAAAACGTGTTTCTCCAATTTCCTTCTTTGTTGCATGTATAGAGTAACTTTTGTTTTAGAAGTCTCCCATGCTCCAAACCGGTGCAATCGGTAGAGTGCATATGCACAACGCGTAAACTATCGCGTTTACCAGTGGCGTTCATATGGTTTCGGAAAAAAACGTGTTTTTCCAATTTACTTCTTTGTTGTATGTATAGAGTAACTTTTGTTTTAGAAGTCTACCATGCTCCAAACTGGTGCTATCGGTAGAATGCATATGCACAACGCTTAAACTATCATGTTTTCTAGTAACGTTCATATTGCTTCGGAAAAAACGCGTTTTTCCAATTTCATTCTTTGTTGCATGTATAGTGTAACTTTTGTTCTAGAAGTCTCCCATGCTCCAAACTGGTGCAATCGGTAGAGTGCATATGCACAACGCGTAAACTATCGCGTTTACCAGTGGTGTTCATATGGTTTCGGAAAAAAACGTGTTTTTCCAATTTCCTTATTTGTTGTATGTATAGAGTAACTTTTGTTTTAGAAGTCTCCCATGCTCCAAACTGGTGCAATCGGTAGAGTGCATATGCACAACGCTTAAACTATCCCGTTTACCAGTGTCGTTCATATGGTTTCGGAAAAAAACGTGTTTCTCCAATTTCCTTCTTTGTTGCATGTATAGTGTAACTTTTGTTCTAGAAATCTCCCATGATCCTAACTGGTGCTATCGGTAGAATGCATATGCACAACGCTTAAACTATCATGTTTTCTAGTGACGTTCATATTGTTTCGGAAAAAACGCAATTTTCCAATTTCATTCTTTGTTGCATGTATAGTGTAACTTTTGTTCTAGAAGTGTCCCATGCTCCAAACTGGTGCAATCGGTAGAGTGCATATGCACAACCCTTAAACTATCGCGTTTACCAGTGTCGTTAATATGGTTTCGGAAAAAAACGTGTTTCTCCAATTTCCTTCTTTGTTGCATGTATATTGTAACATTTGTTTTAGAAGTCTCCCAGGCTCCAAACTGGTACTATCGGTAGAGTGCATATGCACAACGCTTAAACTATCGCGTTTACCAGTGTCGTTCATGTATAGTGTAACATTTGTTTTAGAAGTCTCCCAGGCTCCAAACTAGTGCTATAGATCGGTAGAGTGCATATGCACAACGCTTAAATTATCGCGTTTACCAGTGTCGTTCATATGGTTTCGGAAAAAAACGTGTTTCTCCAATTTCCTTCTTTGTTGCATGTATAGTGTAACTTTTGTTCTAGATGTCTCCCAGGCTCCAAACTGGTGCTATCGGTAGAGTGCATATGCACAACGCTTAGACTATCGCGTTTACCAGTGTCGTTCATATGGTTTCGGAAAAAAACGTGTTTCTCCAATTTCCTTCTTTGTTGCATGTATAGAGTAACTTTTGTTTTAGAAGTCTCCCATGCTCCAAACTGGTGCAATCGGTTGAGTCAGGGACACTATATTACAGTGTCCCTGGTTGAGTGCATATGCAAAACGCTTAAACTATCGCGTTTACCACTTGAGTTCATATGGTTTCGGAAAAAAATGTGTTTTTCCAATTTCCTTCTTTGTTGCATGTAAAGTGTAACTTTTGTTCTAGAAGGCTCCCATGCTCTAAACTGGTGCTATCGGTAGAGTGCATATGCACAACGCTTAAACTATCATGCTTTCTAGTGACGTTCATATTGTTTCGCAAAAAACGAGTTTTTCCAATTTCATTCTTTGTTGCATGTATAGTGTAACTTTTGTTCTAGAAGTCTCCCATGCTCCAAACTGGTGCTATCGGTAGAGTGCATATGCACAACGCTTAAACTATCGCGTTTACCAGTGTCGTCCATATGGTTTCGGAAAAAAACGTGTTTCTCCAATTTCCTTCTTTGTTGCATGTATAGTGTAACTTTTGTTCTAGAAGTCTCCCAGGCTCCAAACTGGTGCTATCGGTAGAGTGCATAAGCACAACGCTTAAACTATGGCGTTTACCAGAGTCGTTCATATGGTTTTGGAAAAAAACGTGTTTCTCTAATTTCCTTCTTTGTTGCATGTATAGAGTTACTTTTGTTTTAGAAGTCTCCCATGCTCCAAACTGGTGCAATCGGTAGAGTGCATATGCACAACGCGTAAACTATCGCGTTTACCAGTGGCGTTCATATGGTTTCGGAAAACAACGTGTTTCTCCAATTTCTTTCTTTGTTGCATGTATAGAGTAACTTTTGTTTTAGAAGCCTCCCATACTCCAAACTGGTGCAATCGGTAGAGAGCATATGCACAACACGTAAACTATCGCATTTACCCCTGGCGTTCATATGGTTTCGGAAAAAAATGTGTTTTTCAAATTTCCTTCTTTGTTGCATGTATAGAGTAACTTTTGTTTTAGAAGTCTCCCATGCTCCAAACTGGTGCAATCGGTAGAGTGCATATGCACAACGCTTAAACTATCGCGTTTACCACTGGCGTTCATATGGTTTCGGAAAAAAATGTGTTTTTTCAATTTCCTTCTTTGTTGCATGTATAGAGTAACTTTTGTTTTAGAAGTCTCCCATGCTCCAAACTGGTGCAATCGGTAGAGTGCATATGCACAACACGTAAACTATCGCGTTTACTAGTGACGTTCATATGGTTTCGGAAAAAAACGTGTTTTTCCAATGTCCTTCTTTGTTGTATGTATAGAGTAACTTTTGTTTTAGAAGTCTCCCATGCTCCAAACTGGTGCTATCGGTAGAGTGCATATGCACAACGCTTAAACTATCGCGTTTACCACTGGCGTTCATATGGTTTCGGAAAAAAACGTGTTTTTCCAATTTCCTTCTTTGTTGTATGTATAGAGTAACTTCTGTTTTAGAAGTCTCCCATGCTCCAAACTGGTGCTATCGGTAGAGTGCATATGCACAACGCTTAAACTATCGCGTTTACCAGTGGCGTTCATATGGTTTGGAAAAAAAACGTGTTTTTCCAATTTCCTTCTTTGTTGCATGTATAGTGTAACTTTTGTTCTAGAAGTCTCCCATGCTCCAAACTGGTGCTATCGGTAGAGTGCATATGCACAACGCTTAAACTATCGCGTTTACCAGTTGTGTTCATATGGTTTCGGAAAAAAACGTCTTTTCCAATTTCCTTATTTGTTGCATGTACAGTGTAACTTTTGTTCTAGAAGTCTCCCATGCTCCAAACTCGTACAATCGGTAGAGTGCATATGCACAACGCTTAAACTATCGCGTTAACCAGTGGCGTTCATATGGTTTCGGAAAAAAACGAGTTTTTCCAATTTCCTTCTTTGTTGCATGTATAGTGTAACTTTTGTTCTAGAAGTCAGTCTCCCATGCTCCAAACTGGTGCAATCGGTAGAATGCATATGCACAACGCTTAAACTATCATGTTTTCTAGTGAAGTTAATATGTTTTTTGGAAAAAAAAGCGTTTTTCCTATTTCCTTCTTTGTTGCATGTACAGTGTAACTTTTGTTCTAGAAGTCTCACATGCTCCTGACTGGTGCTGTCGGTAGAGTGCATATGCACAACGCTTAAACTATCGCGTTTACCAGTGGTGTTCTTATGGTTTCGGGAAAAAAAGGCTTTTTCCTATTTCCTTCTTTGTTGCATGTGCAGTGTAACTTTTGTTGTAGAAGTCTCACATGCTCCTAACTGGTGCTCTCGGAAGAATGCATATGCACAACGCTTAAACTATCGCGTTTACCACTGGCGTTCATATGGTTTCGGAAAAAAACGTGTTTTTCCAATTTCCTTCTTTGTTGCATGTATAGTGTAACATTTGTTTTAGAAGTCTCCCAGGCTCCAAACTGGTGCTATCGGTAGAGTGCATATGCACAACGCTTAAACTATCGCGTTTACCAGTGTCGTTCATGTATAGTGTAACATTTGTTTTAGAAGTCTCCCAGGCTCCAAACTAGTGCTATCGGTAGAGTGCATATGCACAACGCTTAAACTATCGCGTTTACCAGTGTCGTTCATATGGTTTCGGAAAAAAACGTGTTTCTCCAATTTCCTTCTTTGTTGCATGTATAGTGTAACTTTGTTCTAGATGTCTCCCAGGCTCCAAAATGGTGCTATCGGTAGAGTGCATATGCACAACGCTTAGACTATCGCGTTTACCAGTGTCGTTCATATGGTTTCGGAAAAAAACGTGTTTCTCCAATTTCCTTCTTTGTTGCATGTATAGAGTAACTTTTGTTTTAGAAGTCTCCCATGCTCCAAACTGGTGCAATCGGTTGAGTCAGGGACACTATATTACAGTGTCCCTGGTTGAGTGCATATGCACAACGCTTAAACTATCGCGTTTACCACTTGAGTTCATATGGTTTCGGAAAAAAATGTGTTTTTCCAATTTCCTTCTTTGTTGCATGTAAAGTGTAACTTTTGTTCTAGAAGGCTCCCATGCTCTAAACTGGTGCTATCGGTAGAGTGCATATGCACAACGCTTAAACTATCATGCTTTCTAGTGACGTTCATATTGTTTCGCAAAAAACGAGTTTTTCCAATTTCATTCTTTGTTGCATGTATAGTGTAACTTTTGTTCTAGAAGTCTCCCATGCTCCAAACTGGTGCTATCGGTAGAGTGCATATGCACAACGCTTAAACTATCGCGTTTACCAGTGTCGTCCATATGGTTTCGGAAAAAAACGTGTTTCTCCAATTTCCTTCTTTGTTGCATGTTTAGTGTAACTTTTGTTCTAGAAGTCTCCCAGGCTCCAAACTGGTGCTATCGGTAGAGTGCATAAGCACAACGCTTAAACTATGGCGTTTACCAGAGTCGTTCATATGGTTTTGGAAAAAAACGTGTTTCTCTAATTTCCTTCTTTGTTGCATGTATAGAGTTACTTTTGTTTTAGAAGTCTCCCATGCTCCAAACTGGTGCAATCGGTAGAGTGCATATGCACAACGCGTAAACTATCGCGTTTACCAGTGGCGTTCATATGGTTTCGGAAAACAACGTGTTTCTCCAATTTCTTTCTTTGTTGCATGTATAGAGTAACTTTTGTTTTAGAAGCCTCCCATACTCCAAACTGGTGCAATCGGTAGAGAGCATATGCACAACACGTAAACTATCGCATTTACCCCTGGCGTTCATATGGTTTCGGAAAAAAATGTGTTTTTCAAATTTCCTTCTTTGTTGCATGTATAGAGTAACTTTTGTTTTAGAAGTCTCCCATGCTCCAAACTGGTGCAATCGGTAGAGTGCATATGCACAACGCTTAAACTATCGCGTTTACCACTGGCGTTCATATGGTTTCGGAAAAAAATGTGTTTTTTCAATTTCCTTCTTTGTTGCATGTATAGAGTAACTTTTGTTTTAGAAGTCTCCCATGCTCCAAACTGGTGCAATCGGTAGAGTGCATATGCACAACACGTAAACTATCGCGTTTACTAGTGACGTTCATATGGTTTCGGAAAAAAACGTGTTTTTCCAATGTCCTTCTTTGTTGTATGTATAGAGTAACTTTTGTTTTAGAAGTCTCCCATGCTCCAAACTGGTGCTACCGGTAGAGTGCATATGCACAACGCTTAAACTATCGCGTTTACCACTGGCGTTCATATGGTTTCGGAAAAAAAAGTGTTTTTCCAATTTCCTTCTTTGTTGTATGTATAGAGTAACTTCTGTTTTAGAAGTCTCCCATGCTCCAAACTGGTGCTATCGGTAGAGTGCATATGCACAACGCTTAAACTATCGCGTTTACCACTGGCGTTCATATGGTTTCGGAAAAAAAGGTGTTTTTCCAATTTCCTTCTTTGTTGTATGTATAGAGTAACTTCTGTTTTAGAAGTCTCCCTTGCTCCAAACTGATGCTATCGGTAGAGTGCATATGCACAACGCTTAAACTATCGCGTTTACCAGTGTCGTTCATATGGTTTCGGGAAAAAACGTGTTTCTCCAATTTCCTTCTTTGTTGCATGTATAGTGTAACTTTTGTTCTAGAAGTCTCCCAGTCTCCAAACTGGTGCTATCGGTAGAGTGCATATGCACAACGCTTAAACTATCATGTTTACCAGTGTCGTTCAGATGGTTTCGGAAAAAAACATGTTTCTCCAATTTCCTTCTTTGTTGCATGTATAGAGTAACTTTTGTTTTAGAAGTCTCCCATGCTCCAAACTGGTGCAATCGGTAGAGTGCATATGCACAACGCTTAAACTATCCCGTTTACCAGTGTCGTTCATATGGTTTCGGAAAAAAAACGTGTTTCTCCAATTTCCTTCTTTGTTTCATGTATAGTGTAACTTTTGTTCTAGAAATCTCCCATGATCCTAACTGGTGCTATCGGTAGAATGCATATGCACAACGCTTAAACTATCATGTTTTCTAGTGACGTTCATATTGTTTCGGAAAAAACGCGTTTTTCCAATTTCATTCTTTGTTGCATGTATAGTGTAACTTTTGTTCTAGAAGTCTCCCATGCTCCAAACTGGTGCAATCGGTAGAGTGCATATGCACAACGCTTAAACTATCGCGTTTACCAGTGTCGTTCTTATGGATTTGTAAAAAAACGTGTTTTTCCAATGTCTTTCTTTGTTGCATGTATAGTGTAACTTTTGTTCTAGAAGTCTCTTATGCTCCAAACTGGTGCTATCGGTAAAGTGCATATGCACAACGCTTAAACTATCGCGTTTACCAGTGTCGTTCATATGGTTTCGGAAAAAAACGTGTTTCTCCAATTTCCTTCTTTGTTGCATGTATAGTGTAACTTTTGTTCTAGAAGTCTCCCAGGCTCCAAACTGGTGCTATCGGTAGAGTGCATATGCACAACGCTTAAACTATCGCGTTTACCAGTGTCGTTCATATGGTTTCGGAAAAAAACGCGTTTCTCCAATTTCCTTCTTTGTTGCATGTAAAGAGTAACTTTTGTTTTAGAAGTCTCCCATGCCCCAAACTGGTGCAATCGGCAGAGTGCATATGCACAACGCGTAAACTATCGCGTTTACCAGTGGCGTTCATATGGTTTCGGAAAAAAACCGTGTTTCTCCAATTTCCTTCTTTATTGCATGTATAGAGTAACTTTTGTTTTAGAAGCCTCCCATCCTCCAAACTGGTGCAATCGGTAGAGTGCATATGCACAACACGTAAACTATCGCGTTTACCCGTGGCGTTCATATGGTTTCGGGAAAAAATGTGTTTTTCCAATTTCCTTCTTTGTTGCATGTATAGAGTAACTTTTGTTTTAGAAGTCTCCCATGCTCCAAACTGGTGCAATCGGTAGAGTGCATATGCACAACGCTTAAACTATCGCGTTTACAACTGGCGTTCATATGGTTTCGGAAAAAAAATGTGTTTTTCCAATTTCCTTCTTTGTTGCATGTAAAGTGTAACTTTTGTTCTAGAAGTCTCCCATGCTCCAAACTGGTGATATCGGTAGAGTGCATATGCACAACGCTTAAACTATCGCGTTTAACACTGGCGTTCATATGGTTTCGAAAAAAAACGTGTTTTTCCAATTTCCTTCTTTGTTGTATGTATAGAGTAACTTCTGTTTTAGAAGTCTCCCATGCTCCAAACTGGTGCTATCGGTAGAGTGCATATGCACAACGCTTAAACTATCGCGTTTACCAGTGTCGTTCATATGGTTTCGGAAAAAACGTGTTTCTCCAATTTCCTTCTTTGTTGCATGTATAGTGTAACTTTTGTTTTAGAAGTCTCCCAGGCTCCAAACTGGTGCTATCGGTAGAGTGCATATGCACAACGCGTAAACTATCGCGTTTACCAGTGGCGTTCATATGGTTTCGGAAAAAAACGTGTTTTTCCAATTTCCTTCTTTGTTGTATGTATAGAGTAACTTTTGTTATAGAAATCTCCCATGCTCCAAACTGGTGCAATCGGTAGAGTGCATATGCACAACGCTTAAACTATCCCGTTTACCAGTGTCGTTCATATGGTTTCGGAAAAAAACGTGTTTCTCCAATTTCCTTCTTTGTTACGTAACTTTTGTTCTAGAAATCTCCCATGATCCTAACTGGTGCTATCGGTAGAATGCATATGCACAACGCTTAAACTATCATGTTTTCTAGTGACGTTCATATTGTTTCGGAAAAAACGCGTTTTTCCAATTTCATTCTTTGTTGCATGTATAGTGTAACTTTTGTTCTAGAAGTCTCCCATGCTCCAAACTGGTGCAATCGGTAGAGTGCATATGCACAACGCTTAAACTATCGCGTTTACCAGTGTCGTTCTTATGGTTTTGGAAAAAAAACGTGTTTTTCCAATGTCCTTCGTTGTTGCATGTATAGTGTAACTTTTGTTCTAGAAGTCTCTTATGCTCCAAACTGGTGCTATCGCTAGAATGCATATGCACAACGCTTAAACTATCATGTTTACCAGTGTCGTTCTTATGGTTTTGTAAAAAAACGTGTTTTTCCAAAGTCCTTCTTTGTTGCATGTATAGTGTAACTTTTGTTCTAGAAGTCTCTTATGCTCCAAACTGGAGCTATCGGTAGAGTGCATATGCACAACGCTTAAACTATCGCGTTTACCAGTGGAGTTCATATGGTTTCGGAAAAAAACGTGTTTCTCCAATTTCCTTCTTTGTTGCATGTAAAGTGTAACTTTTGTTCTAGAAGTCTCCCAGGCTCCAAACTGGTGCTATCGGTAGAGTGCATATGCACAACGCTTAAACTATCGCGTTTACCAGTGTCGTTCATATGGTTTCGGAAAAAAACGTGTTTCTCCAATTTCCTTCTGTGTTGCATGTATAGTGTAACTTTTGTTCTAAAACTCTCCCAGGCTCCAAACTGGTGCTATCGGTAGAGTGCATATGCACAACGCTTAAACTATCGCGTTTACCAGTGTCGTTCATATGGTTTCGGAAAAAAACGTTTTTTTCCAATTTCCTTCTTTGTTGTATGTATAGAGTAACTTTTGTTATAGAAGTCTCCCATGCTCCAAACTGGTGCAATCGGTAGAGTGCATATGCACAACGCTTAAACTATCCCGTTTACCAGTGTCGTTCATATGGTTTCGGAAAAAAACGTGTTTCTCCAATTTCCTTCTTTGTTACATGTATAGTGTAACTTTTGTTCTAGAAATCTCCCATGATCCTAACTGGTGCTATCGGTAGAATGCAGATGCACAACGCTTAAACTATCATGTTTTCTAGTGACGTTCATATTGTTTCGGAAAAAACGCGTTTTTCCAATTTCATTCTTTGTTGCATGTATAGTGTAACTTTTGTTCTAGAAGTCTCCCATGCTCCAAACTGGTGCAATCGGTAGAGTGCATATGCACAACGCTTAAACTATCGCGTTTACCAGTGTCGTTCTTATGGTTTTGGAAAAAAAACGTGTTTTTCCAATGTCCTTCTTTGTTGCATGTATAGTGTAACTTTTGTTCTAGAAGTCTCTTATGCTCCAAACTGGTGCTATCGGTAGAATGCATATGCACAACGCTTAAACTATCATGTTTACCAGTGTCGTTCTTATGGTTTTGTAAAAAACCGTGTTTTTCCAAAGTCCTTCTTTGTTGCATGTATAGTGTAACTTTTGTTCTAGAAGTCTCTTATGCTCCAAACTGGAGCTATCGGTAGAGTGCATATGCACAACGCTTAAACTATCGCGTTTACCAGTGGAGTTCATATGGTTTCGGAAAAAACGTGTTTCTCTAATTTCCTTCTTTGTTGCATGTAAAGTGTAACTTTTGTTCTAGAAGTCTCCCAGGCTCCAAACTGGTGCTATCGGTAGAGTGCATATGCACAACGCTTAAACTATCGCGTTTACCAGTGTCGTTCATATGGTTTCGGAAAAAAACGTGTTTCTCCAATTTCCTTCTTTGTTGCATGTATTGTGTAACTTTTGTTCTAGAAGTCTCCCAGGCTCCAAACTGGTGCTATCGGTAGAGTGCATATGCACAACGCTTAAACTATCGCGTTTACCAGTGTCGTTCATATGGTTTCGGAAAAAAACGTGTTTCTCCAATTTCCTTCTTTGTTGCATGTAAAGTGTAACTTTTGTTCTAGAAGTCTCCCAGGCTCCAAACTGGTGCTATCGGTAGAGTGCATATGCACAACGCTTAAACTATCGCGTTTACCAGTGTCGTTCATATAGTTTCGGAAAAAAACGTGTTTCTCCAATTTCCTTCTTTGTTGCATGTAAAGTGTAACTTTTGTTCTAGAAGTCTCCCATGCTTCAAACTGGTGCTATCGGTAGAGTGCATATGCACAACGCGTAAACTATCGCGTTTACCAGTGTCGTTCATATGGTTTCGGAAAAAAACGTGTTTCTCCAATTTCCTTCTTTGTTGCATGTATAGAGTAACTTTTTTTTTAGAAGTCTCCCATGCTCCAAACTGGTGCAATCGGTAGAGTGCATATGCACAACGCTTAAACTATCGCGTTTACCACTGGCGTTCATATGGTTTCGGAAAAAAATGTGTTTTTCCAATGTCCTTCTTTGTTGCATGTAAAGTGTAACTTTTGTTCTAGAAGTCTCCCATGCTCCAAACTGGTGCTATCGGTAGAGTGCATATGCACAACGCTTAAACTATCGCGTTTACCAGTGGCGTTCATATGGTTTCGGAAAAAACGTGTTTTTCCAATTTCCTTCTTTGTTGTATGTAAAGAGTAACTTTTGTTTTAGAAGTCTCCCATGCTCCAAGCTGGTGCAATCGGTAGAGTGCATATGCACAACGCTTAAACTATCGCGTTTACCAGTGTCGTTCTTATGGTTTTGGAAAAAAACGTGTTTTTCCAATGTCCTTCTTTGTTGCATGTATAGTGTAACTTTTGTTCTAGAAGTATCTTATGCTCCAAACTGGTGCTATCGGTAGAGTGCATATGCACAACGCTTAAACTATCGCGTTTACCAGTGGCGTTCATATGGTTTCGGAAAAAAACGTGTTTTTCCAATTTCCTTCTTTGTTGTATGTATAGAGTAACTTTTGTTATAGAAGTCTCCCATGCTCCAAACTGGTGCAATCGGTAGAGTGCATATGCACAACGCTTAAACTATCCCGTTTACCAGTGTCGTTCATATGGTTTCGGAAAAAAACGTGTTTCTCCAATTTCCTTCTTTGTTACATGTATAGTGTAACTTTTGTTCTAGAAATCTCCCATGATCCTAACTGGTGCTATCGGTAGAATGCAGATGCACAACGCTTAAACTATCATGTTTTCTAGTGACGTTCATATTGTTTCGGAAAAAACGCGTTTTTCCAATTTCATTCTTTGTTGCATGTATAGTGTAACTTTTGTTCTAGAAGTCTCCCATGCTCCAAACTGGTGCAATCGGTAGAGTGCATATGCACAACGCTTAAACTATCGCGTTTACCAGTGTCGTTCTTATGGTTTTGGAAAAAAAACGTGTTTTTCCAATGTCCTTCTTTGTTGCATGTATAGTGTAACTTTTGTTCTAGAAGTCTCTTATGCTCCAAACTGGTGCTATCGGTAGAATGCATATGCACAACGCTTAAACTATCATGTTTACCAGTGTCGTTCTTATGGTTTTGTAAAAAACCGTGTTTTTCCAAAGTCCTTCTTTGTTGCATGTATAGTGTAACTTTTGTTCTAGAAGTCTCTTATGCTCCAAACTGGAGCTATCGGTAGAGTGCATATGCACAACGCTTAAACTATCGCGTTTACCAGTGGAGTTCATATGGTTTCGGAAAAAAACGTGTTTCTCTAATTTCCTTCTTTGTTGCATGTAAAGTGTAACTTTTGTTCTAGAAGTCTCCTAGGCTCCAAACTGGTGCTATCGGTAGAGTGCATATGCACAACGCTTAAACTATCGCGTTTACCAGTGTCGTTCATATGGTTTCGGAAAAAAACGTGTTTCTCCAATTTCCTTCTTTGTTGCATGTATTGTGTAACTTTTGTTCTAGAAGTCTCCCAGGCTCCAAACTGGTGCTATCGGTAGAGTGCATATGCACAACGCTTAAACTATCGCGTTTACCAGTGTCGTTTATATGGTTTCGGAAAAAAACGTGTTTCTCCAATTTCCTTCTTTGTTGCATGTAAAGTGTAACTTTTGTTCTAGAAGTCTCCCAGGCTCCAAACTGGTGCTATCCGTAGAGTGCATATGCACAACGCTTAAACTATCGCGTTTACCAGTGTCGTTCATATGGTTTCGGAAAAAAACGTGTTTCTTCAATTTCCTTCTTTGTTGCATGTATAGAGTAACTTTTGTTTTAGAAGTCTCCCATGCTCCAAACTGGTGCAATCGGTAGAGTGCATATGCACAACGCTAAAACTATCGCGTTTACCAGTGTCGTTCATATGGTTTCGGAAAAAAATGTGTTTTTCCAATGTCCTTCTTTGTTGCATGTAAAGTGTAACTTTTGTTCTAGAAGTCTACCATGCTCCAAACTGGTGCTATCGGTAGAGTGCATATGCACAACGCTTAAACTATCGCGTTTACCAGTGGCGTTCATATGGTTTCGGAAAAAACGTGTTTTTCCAATTTCCTTCTTTGTTGCATGTAAAGAGTAACTTTTGTTTTAGAAGTCTCCCATGCTCCAAGCTGGTGCAATCGGTAGAGTGCATATGCACAACGCTTAAACTATCGCGTTTACCAGTGTCGTTCTTATGGTTTTGGAAAAAAACGTGTTTTTCCAATGTCCTTCTTTGTTGCATGTATAGTGTAACTTTTGTTCTAGAAGTATCTTATGCTCCAAACTGGTGCTATCGGAAGACTGCATATGCACAACGCTAAAACTATCGCGTTTACCAGTGTCGTTCATATGGTTTCGGAAAAAAAAGTGTTTCTCCAATTTCCTTCTTTGTTGCATGTAAAGTGTAACTTTTGTTCTAGAAGTCTCCCAGGCTCCAAACTGGTGCTATCGGTAGAGTGCATATGCACAACGCTTAAACTATCGCGTTTACCAGTGTCGTTCATATGGTTTCGGAAAAAACGTGTTTCTCCAATTTCCTTCTTTGTTGCATGTATAGTGTAACTTTTGTTCTAGAAGTCTCCCAGGCTCCAAACTGGTGCTATCGGTAGAGTGCATATGCACAACGCTTAAACTATCGCGTTTACCAGTGTCGTTCATATGGTTTCGGAAAAAAACGTGTTTCTCCAATTTCCTTCTTTGTTGCATGTATAGAGTAACTTTTGTTTTAGAAGTATCCCATGCTCCAAACTGGTGCAATCGGTAGAGTGCATATGCACAACACGTAAACTATCGCGTTTACCCGTGGCGTTCATATGGTTTCGGAAAAAAATGTGTTTTTCCAATTTCCTTCTTTGTTGTATGTATAGAGTAACTTTTGCTTTAGAAGTCTCCCATGCTCCAAACTGGTGCAATCGGTAGAGTGCATATGCACAACGCTTAAACTATCGCGTTTACCACTGGCGTTCATATGGTTTCGGAAAAAAAATGTGTTTTTCCAATTTCCTTCTTTGTTGCATGTAAAGTGTAACTTTTGTTCTAGAAGTCTCCCATGCTCCAAACTGGTGCTATCGGTAGAGTGCATATGCACAACGCTTAAACTATCGCGTTTACCATTGGCGTTCATATGGTTTCGGAAAAAAACGTGTTTTTCCAATTTCCTTCTTTGTTGTATGTATAGAGTAAGTTCTGTTTTAGAAGTCTCCCATGCTTCAAACTGGTGCTATCGGTAGAGTGCATATGCACAACGCTTAAACTATCGCGTTTACCAGTGTCGTTCTTATGGTTTTGGAAAAAAACGTGTTTTTCCAATGTCCTTCTTTGTTGCATGTTTAGTGTAACTTTTGTTCTAGAAGTCTCTTATGCTCCAAACTGGTTCTATCGGTAGAGTGCATATGCACAACGCTTAAACTATCGCGTTTACCAGTGTCGTTCATATGGTTTCGGAACAAAATGTGTTTTTCCAATTTCCTTCTTTGTTGCATTTAAAGTGTAACTTTTGTTCTAGAAGTCTCTTATGCTCCAAACTGGTGCTATCTGTAGAGTGCATATGCACAACGCTTAAACTATCGCGTTTACCAGTGTCGTTCATATGGTTTCGGAAAAAAACGTGTTTCTCCAATTTCCTTCTTTGTTGCATGTATAGAGTAACTTTTGTTTTAGAAGTCTCCCATGCTCCAAACTGGTGCAATCTATGCACAACACGTAAACTATCGCGTTTACCAGTGGCGTTCATATGGTTTCGGAAACAAACGTGTTTCTCCAATTTCCTTCTTTGTTGCATGTATAGAGTAACTTTTGTTTTAGAAGTCTCCCATGCTCCAAACTGGTGCAATCGGTAGAATGCATATGCACAACACGTAAACTATCGCGTTTACTAGTGGCGTTCATATGGTTTCGGAAAAAAATGTGTTTTTCCAATTTCCTTCTTTGTTGCATGTATAGAGTAACTTTTGTTTTAGAAGTCTCCCATGCTCCAAACTGGTGCAATCGGTAGAGTGCATATGCACAACGCTTAAACTATCGCGTTTACCAGTGTCGTTCATATGGTTTCGGAAAAAAGCGTGTTTCTCCAATTTCCTTCTTTGTTGCATGTACAGAGTAACTTTTGTTTTAGAAGTCTCCCATGCTCCAAACTGGTGCAATCGGTAGAGTGCATATGCACAACGCTTAAACTATCGCGTTTACTACTGGCGTTCATATGGTTTCGGAAAAAAATGTGTTTTTCCAATTTCCTACTTTGTTGCATGTAAAGTGTAACTTTTGTTCTAGAAGTCTCCCATGCTCCAAACTGGTGTTATCGGTAGAGTGCATATGCACAACGCTTAAACTATCATGTTTTCTAGTGACGTTCATATTGTTTCGGAAAAAACGCGTTTTTCCAATTTCATTCTTTGTTGCATGTATAGTGTAACTTTTGTTCTAGAAGTCTCCCATGCTCCAAACTGGTGCTATCGGTAGAGTGCATATGCACAACGCTTGAACTATCGCGTTTACCAGTGTCGTTCATATGGTTTCGGAAAAAACGTGTTTCTCCAATTTCCTTCTTTGTTGCATGTATAGTGTAACTTTTGTTTTAGAAGTCTCCCAGGCTCCAAACTGGTGCCATCGGTAGAGTGCATATGCACAACGCTTAAACTATCCCGTTTACCAGTGTCGTTCATATGGTTTCGGAAAAAAACGTGTTTCTCCAATTTCCTTCTTTGTTGCATGTATAGTGTAACTTTTGTTCTAGAAATCTCCCATGATCCTAACTGGTGCTATCGGTAGAATGCATATGCATAACGCTTAAACTATCATGTTTTCTAGTGACGTTCATATTGTTTCGGAAAAAACGCGTTTTTCCAATTTCATTCTTTGTTGCATGTATAGTGTAACTTTTGTTCTAGAAGTCTCCCATGCTCCAAACTGGTGCAATCGGTAGAGTGCATATGCACAACGCTTAAACTATCGCGTTTACCAGTGTCGTTCTTATGGTTTTGGAAAAAACGTGTTTTCCAATGTCCTTCTTTGTTGCATGTATAGTGTAACTTTTGTTCTAGAAGTCTCTTATGCTCCAAACTGGTGCTATCGGTAGAGTGCATCTGCACAACGCTTAAACTATCGCGTTTACCAGTGTCGTTCATATGGTTTCGGGAAAAAAATTGTTTCTCCAATTTCCTTCTTTGTTGCATGTATAGTGTAACTTTTGTTCTAGAAGTCTCCCAGGCTCCAAACTGGTGCTATCGTTAGAGTGCATATGCACAACGCTTAAACTATCGCGTTTACCAGTGTCGTTCATATGGTTTCGGAAAAAAGCGTGTTTCTCCAATTTCCTTTTTTGTTGCATGTATAGAGTAACTTTTGTTTTAGAAGTCTCCCATGCTCCAAACTGGTGCAATCGGTAGAGTGCATATGCACAACACGTTAACTATCGCGTTTACCCGTGGCGTTCATATGGTTTCGGAAAAAAATGTGTTTTTCCAATTTCCTTCTTTGTTGTATGTATAGAGTATCTTTTGTTTTAGAAGTCTCCCATGCTCCAAACTGGTGCAATCGGTAGAGTGCATATGCACAACGCTTAAACTATCGCGTTTACCACTGGCGTTCATATGGTTTCGGAAAAAAAATGTGTTTTTCCAATTTCCTTCTTTGTTGCATGTAATGTGTAACTTTTGTTCTAGAAGTCTCCCATGCTCCAAACTGGTGCTATCGGTAGAGTGCATATGCACAACGCTTAAACTATCGCGTTTACCACTGGCGTTCATATGGTTTCGGAAAAAAACGTGTTTTTCCAATTTCCTTCTTTGTTGTATGTATAGAGTAACTTCTGTTTTAGAAGTCTCCCATGCTTCAAACTGGTGCTATCGGTAGAGTGCATATGCACAACGCTTAAACTATCGCGTTTACCAGTGTCGTTCTTATGGTTTTGGAAAAAAACGTGTTTTTCCAATGTCCTTCTTTGTTGCATGTATAGTGTAACTTTTGTTCTAGAAGTCTCTTATGCTCCAAACTGGTTCTATCGGTAGAGTGCATATGCACAACGCTTAAACTATCGCGTTTACCAGTGTCGTTCATATGGTTTCGGAACAAAATGTGTTTTTCCAATTTCCTTCTTTGTTGCATTTAAAGTGTAACTTTTGTTCTAGAAGTCTCTTATGCTCCAAACTGGTGCTATCTGTAGAGTGCATATGCACAACGCTTAAACTATCGCGTTTACCAGTGTCGTTCATATGGTTTCGGAAAAAAACGTGTTTCTCCAATTTCCTTCTTTGTTGCATGTATAGAGTAACTTTTGTTTTAGAAGTCTCCCATGCTCCAAACTGGTGCAATCTATGCACAACACGTAAACTATCGCGTTTACCAGTGGCGTTCATATGGTTTCGGAAACAAACGTGTTTCTCCAATTTCCTTCTTTGTTGCATGTATAGAGTAACTTTTGTTTTAGAAGTCTCCCATGCTCCAAACTGGTGCAATCGGTAGAGTGCATATGCACAACACGTAAACTATCGCGTTTACTAGTGGCGTTCATATGGTTTCGGAAAAAAATGTCTTTTTCCAATTTCTTTCTTTGTTGCATGTATAGAGTAACTTTTGTTTTAGAAGTCTCCCATGCTCCAAACTGGTGCAATCGGTAGAGTGCATATGCACAACGCTTAAACTATCGCGTTTACCAGTGTCGTTCATATGGTTTCGGAAAAAAGCGTGTTTCTCCAATTTCCTTCTTTGTTGCATGTAAAGAGTAACTTTTGTTTTAGAAGTCTCCCATGCTCCAAACTGGTGCAATCGGTAGAGTGCATATGCACAACGCTTAAACTATCGCGTTTACTACTGGCGTTCATATGGTTTCGGAAAAAAATGTGTTTTTCCAATTTCCTTCTTTGTTGCATGTAAAGTGTAACTTTTGTTCTAGAAGGCTCCCATGCTCCAAACTGGTGTTATCGGTAGAGTGCATATGCACAACGCTTAAACTATCATGTTTTCTAGTGACGTTCATATTGTTTCGGAAAAAACGCGTTTTTCCAATTTCCTTCTTTGTTGTATGTATAGAGTAACTTTTGTTTTAGAAGTCTCCCATGCTCCAAACTGGTGCAATCGGTAGAGTGCATATGCACAACGCTTAAACTATCGCGTTTACCACTGGCGTTCATATGGTTTCGGAAAAAAAATGTGTTTTTCCAATTTCCTTCTTTGTTGCATGTAAAGTGTAACTTTTGTTCTAGAAGTCTCCCATGCTCCAAACTGGTGCTATCGGTAGAGTGCATATGCACAACGCTTAAACTATCGCGTTTACCACTGGCGTTCATATGGTTTCGGAAAAAAACGTGTTTTTCCAATTTCCTTCTTTGTTGTATGTATAGAGTAACTTCTGTTTTAGAAGTCTCCCATGCTTCAAACTGGTGCTATCGGTAGAGTGCATATGCACAACGCTTAAACTATCGCGTTTACCAGTGTCGTTCTTATGGTTTTGGAAAAAAACGTGTTTTTCCAATGTCCTTCTTTGTTGCATGTATAGTGTAACTTTTGTTCTAGAAGTCTCTTATGCTCCAAACTGGTTCTATCGGTAGAGTGCATATGCACAACGCTTAAACTATCGCGTTTACCAGTGTCGTTCATATGGTTTCGGAACAAAATGTGTTTTTCCAATTTCCTTCTTTGTTGCATTTAAAGTGTAACTTTTGTTCTAGAAGTCTCTTATGCTCCAAACTGGTGCTATCTGTAGAGTGCATATGCACAACGCTTAAACTATCGCGTTTACCAGTGTCGTTCATATGGTTTCGGAAAAAAACGTGTTTCTCCAATTTCCTTCTTTGTTGCATGTATAGAGTAACTTTTGTTTTAGAAGTCTCCCATGCTCCAAACTGGTGCAATCTATGCACAACACGTAAACTATCGCGTTTACCAGTGGCGTTCATATGGTTTCGGAAACAAACGTGTTTCTCCAATTTCCTTCTTTGTTGCATGTATAGAGTAACTTTTGTTTTAGAAGTCTCCCATGCTCCAAACTGGTGCAATCGGTAGAGTGCATATGCACAACACGTAAACTATCGCGTTTACTAGTGGCGTTCATATGGTTTCGGAAAAAAATGTGTTTTTCCAATTTCTTTCTTTGTTGCATGTATAGAGTAACTTTTGTTTTAGAAGTCTCCCATGCTCCAAACTGGTGCAATCGGTAGAGTGCATATGCACAACGCTTAAACTATCGCGTTTACCAGTGTCGTTCATATGGTTTCGGAAAAAAGCGTGTTTCTCCAATTTCCTTCTTTGTTGCATGTAAAGAGTAACTTTTGTTTTAGAAGTCTCCCATGCTCCAAACTGGTGCAATCGGTAGAGTGCATATGCACAACGCTTAAACTATCGCGTTTACTACTGGCGTTCATATGGTTTCGGAAAAAAATGTGTTTTTCCAATTTCCTTCTTTGTTGCATGTAAAGTGTAACTTTTGTTCTAGAAGGCTCCCATGCTCCAAACTGGTGTTATCGGTAGAGTGCATATGCACAACGCTTAAACTATCATGTTTTCTAGTGACGTTCATATTGTTTCGGAAAAAACGCGTTTTTCCAATTTCCTTCTTTGTTGTATGTATAGAGTAACTTTTGTTTTAGAAGTCTCCCATGCTCCAAACTGGTGCAATCGGTAGATTGCATATGCACAACGCTTAAACTATCGCGTTTACCACTGGCGTTCATATGGTTTCGGAAAAAAAATGTGTTTTTCCAATTTCCTTCTTTGTTGCATGTAAAGTGTAACTTTTGTTCTAGAAGTCTCCCATGCTCCAAACTGGTGCTATCGGTAGAGTGCATATGCACAACGCTTAAACTATCGCGTTTACCACTGACGTTCATATGGTTTCGGAAAAAAACGTGTTTTTCCAATTTCCTTCTTTGTTGTATGTATAGAGTAACTTCTGTTTTAGAAGTCTCCCATGCTTCAAACTGGTGCTATCGGTAGAGTGCATATGCACAACGCTTAAACTATCGCGTTTACCAGTGTCGTTCTTATGGTTTTGGAAAAAAACGTGTTTTTCCAATGTCCTTCTTTGTTGCATGTATAGTGTAACTTTTGTTCTAGAAGTCTCTTATGCTCCAAACTGGTTCTATCGGTAGAGTGCATATGCACAACGCTTAAACTATCGCGTTTACCAGTGTCGTTCATATGGTTTCGGAACAAAATGTGTTTTTCCAATTTCCTTCTTTGTTGCATTTAAAGTGTAACTTTTGTCCTAGAAGTCTCTTATGCTCCAAACTGGTGCTATCTGTAGAGTGCATATGCACAACGCTTAAACTATCGCGTTTACCAGTGTCGTTCATATGGTTTCGGAAAAAAACGTGTTTCTCCAATTTCCTTCTTTGTTGCATGTATAGAGTAACTTTTGTTTTAGAAGTCTCCCATGCTCCAAACTGGTGCAATCTATGCACAACACGTAAACTATCGCGTTTACCAGTGGCGTTCATATGGTTTCGGAAACAAACGTGTTTCTCCAATTTCCTTCTTTGTTGCATGTATAGAGTAACTTTTGTTTTAGAAGTCTCCCATGCTCCAAACTGGTGCAATCGGTAGAGTGCATATGCACAACACGTAAACTATCGCGTTTACTAGTGGCGTTCATATGGTTTCGGAAAAAAATGTGTTTTTCCAATTTCCTTCTTTGTTGCATGTATAGAGTAACTTTTGTTTTAGAAGTCTCCCATGCTCCAAACTGGTGCAATCGGTAGAGTGCATATGCACAACGCTTAAACTATCGCGTTTACTACTGGCGTTCATATGGTTTCGGAAAAAAGCGTGTTTTTCCAATTTCCTTCTTTGTTGCATGTAAAGTGTAACTTTTGTTCTAGAAAGCTCCCATGCTCCAAACTGGTGTTATCGGTAGAGTGCATATTCACAACGCTTAAACTATCATGTTTTCTAGTGACGTTCATATTGTTTCGGAAAAAACGCGTTTTTCCAATTTCATTCTTTGTTGCATGTATAGTGTAACTTTTGTTCTAGAAGTCTCCCATGCTCCAAACTGGTGCTATCGGTAGAGTGCATATGCACAACGCTTGAACTATCGCGTTTACCAGTGTCGTTCATATGGTTTCGGAAAAAAACGTGTTTCTCCAATTTCCTTCTTTGTTGCATGTATAGTGTAACTTTTGTTTTAGAAGTCTCCCAGGCTCCAAACTGGTGCAATCGGTAGAGTGCATATGCACAACGCTTAAACTATCCCGTTTACCAGTGTCGTTCATATGGTTTCGGAAAAAAACGTGTTTCTCCAATTTCCTTCTTTGTTGCATGTATAGTGTAACTTTTGTTTTAGAAGTCTCCCAGGCTCCAAACTGGTGCAATCGGTAGAGTGCATATGCACAACGCTTAAACTATCCCGTTTACCAGTGTCGTTCATATGGTTTCGGAAAAAAACGTGTTTCTCCAATTTCCTTCTTTGTTGCATGTATAGTGTAACTTTTGTTCTAGAAATCTCCCATGATCCTAACTGGTGCTATCGGTAGAATGCATATGCACAACGCTTAAACTATCATGTTTTCTAGTGACGTTCATATTGTTTCGGAAAAAATGCGTTTTTCCAATTTTATTCTTTGTTGCATGTATAGTGTAACTTTTGTTCTAGAAGTCTCTTATGCTCCAAACTGGTGCTATCGGTAGAGTGCATCTGCACAACGCTTAAACTATCGCGTTTACCAGTGTCGTTCATATGGTTTCGGGAAAAAAATTGTTTCTCCAATTTCCTTCTTTGTTGTATGTATAGAGTAACTTTTGTTTTAGAAGTCTCCCATGCTCCAAACTGGTGCAATCGGTAGAGTGCATATGCACAACGCTTAAACTATCGCGTTTACCAGTGTCGTTCATATGGTTTCGGAAAAAACGTGTTTCTCCAATTTCCTTCTTTGTTGCATGTATAGTGTAACTTTTGTTCTAGAAGTTTCCCAGGCTCCAAACTGGTGCTATCGGTAGAGTGCATATGCACAACGCTTTAACTATCATGTTTACCAGTGTCGTTCATATGGTTTCGGAAAAAACCATGTTTCTCCAATTTCCTTCTTTGTTGCATGTATAGAGTAACTTTTGTTTTAGAAGTCTCCCATGCTCCAAACAGGTGCAATCGGTAGATTGCATATGCACAACGCGTAAACTATCGCGTTTACCAGTGGCGTTCATATGGTTTCGGAAAAAAACGTGTTTCTCCAATTTCCTTCTTTGTTGCATGTATAGAGTAACTTTTGTTTTAGAAGTCTCCCATGCTCAGAACTGGTGCAATCGGTAGAGTGCATATGCACAACACGTAAACTATCGCGTTTACCCGTGGCGTTCATATGGTTTCGGAAAAAAATGTGTTTTTCCAATTTCCTTCTTTGTTGTATATATAGAGTAACTTTTGTTTTAGAAGTCTCCCATGCTCCAAACTGGTGTAATCGGTAGAGTGCATATGCACAACGCTTAAACTATCGCGTTTACCAGTGTCGTTCATATGGTTTCGGGAAAAAACGTGTTTCTCCAATTTCCTTCTTTGTTACATGTATAGTGTAACTTTTGTTCTAGAAGTCTCCCAGGCTCCAAACTGGTGCTATCGGTAGAGTGCATATGCACAACGGTTAAACTATCATGTTTACCAGTGTCGTTCATATGGTTTCGGAAAAAAACATGTTTCTCCAATTTCCTTCTTTATTGCATGTATAGAGTAACTTTTCTTTTAGAAGTCCTATGCTCCAAACTGGTGCAATCGGTAGAGTGCATATGCACAACGCTTAAACTATCGCGTTTACCAGTGTCGTTCTTATGGTTTTGGAAAAAAAACGTGTTTTTCCAATTTCCTTCTTTGTTGCATGTATAGTGTAACTTTTGTTCTAGAAGTCTCCCATGCTCAGAACTGGTGCAATCGGTAGAGTGCATATGCACAACGCTTAAACTATCATGTTTTCTACTGACGTTCATATTGTTTCGGAAAAAACGCGTTTTTCCAATTTCATTCTTTGTTGCATGTACAGTGTAACCTTTGTTCTAGAAGTCTCCCATGCTCCAAACTGGTGCAATCGGTAGAGTGCATATGCACAACGCTTAAACTATCGCGTTTACCAGTGTCGTTCTTATGGTTTTGGAAAAAAAACGTGTTTTTCCAATGTCCTTCTTTGTTGCATGTATAGTGTAACTTTTGTTCTAGAAGTCTCTTATGCTCCAAACTGGTGCTATCGGTAGAGTGCATATGCACAACGCTTAAACTATCGCGTTTACCAGTGTCGTTCATATGGTTTCGGAAAAAACGTGTTTCTCCAATTTCCTTCTTTGTTACATGTATAGTGTAACTTTTGTTCTAGAAGTCTCCCAGGCTCCAAACTGGTGCTATCGGTAGAGTGCATATGCACAACGCTTAAACTATCGCGTTTACCAGTGTCGTTCGTATGGTTTCGGAAAAAAACGCGTTTCTCCAATTTCCTTCTTTGTTGCATGTATAGAGTAACTTTTGTTTTAGAAGTCTCCCATGCTCCAAACTGGTGCAATCGGTAGAGTGCATATGGACAACGCGTAAACTATCGCGTTTACCCGTGGCGTTCATATGGTTTCGGAAAAAAACGTGTTTCTCCAATTTCCTTCTTTGTTGCATGTATAGAGTAACTTTTGTTTTAGAAGCCTCCCATGCTCCAAACTGGTGCAATCGGTAGAGTGCATATGCACAACACGTAAACTATCGCGTTTACCCGTGGCGTCTATATGGTGTCGGAAAAAAATGTGTTTTTCCAATTTCCTTCTTTGTTGCATGTATAGAGTAACTTTTGTTTTAGAAGTCTCCCATGCTCCAAACTGGTGCAATCGGTAGAGTGCATATGCACAACGCTTAAACTATCGCGTTTACTACTGGCGTTCATATGGTTTCGGAAAAAAAGGTGTTTTTCCAATTTCCTTCTTTGTTGCATGTAAAGTGTAACTTTTGTTCTAGAAGTCTCCCATGCTCCAAACTGGTGCTATCGGTAGAGTGCATAGGCACAACGCTTAAACTATCGCGTTTACCAGTGTCGTTCATATGGTTTCGGAAAAAAACGTGTTTCTCCAATTTCCTTCTTTGTTGCATGTATAGTGTAACTTTTGTTCTAGAAGTCTCCCAGGCTCCAAACTGGTGCTATCGGTAGAGTGCATATGCACAACGCTTAAACTATCGCGTTTACCAGTGTCGTTCATATGGTTTCGGGAAAAAACGTGTTTTTCCAATTTCCTTCTTTGTTGCATGTATAGAGTTACTTTTGTTTTAGAAGTCTCCCATGCTCCAAACTGGTGCTATCGGTAGAGTGCATATGCACAACGCGTAAACTATCGCGTTTACCAGTGGCGTTCATATGGTTTCGGAAAAAAACGTGTTTCTCCAATTTCCTTCTTTGTTGCATGTATAGAGCAACTTTTGTTTTAGAAGTCTCCCAGGCTCCAAACTGGTGCAATCGGTAGAGTGCATATGCACAACACGTAAACTATCGCGTTTACCCGTGGCGTTCATATGGTTTCGGAAAAAAATGTGTTTTTCCAATTTCCTTCTTTGTTACATGTATAGAGTAACTTTTGTTTTAGAAGTCTCCCATGCTCCAAACTGGTGCAATCGGTAGAGTGCATATGCACAACGCTTAAACTATCGCGTTTACCACTGGCGTTCATATGGTTTCGGAAAAAAAGGTGTTTTTCCAATTTCCTTCTTTGTTGCATGTAAAGTGTAACTTTTGTTCTAGAAGTCTCCCATGCTCCAAACTGGTGCTATCAGTAGAGTGCATATGCACAACGTTTAAACTATCGCGTTTACCAGTGTCGTTCATATGGTTTCGGAAAAAACGTGTTTCTCCAATTTCCTTCTTTGTTGCATGTATAGTGTAACTTTTGTTCTAGAAGTCTCCCAGGCTCCAAACTGGTGCTATCGGAAGAGTGCATATGCACAACGCTTAAACTATCGCGTTTACCAGTGTCGTTCATATGGTTTCGGGAAAAAACGTGTTTCTCCAATTTCCTTCTTTGTTGCATGTATAGAGTAACTTTTGTTTTAGAAGTCTCCCATGCTCCAAACTGGTGCTATCGGTAGAGTGCATATGCACAACGCGTAAACTATCGTGTTTATCAGTGGCGTTCATATGGTTTCGGAAAAAAACGTGTTTCTCCAATTTCCTTCTTTGTTGCATGTATAGAGTTACTTTTGTTTTAGAAGCCTCCCATGCTCCAAACTGGTGCAATCGGTAGAGTGCATATGCACAACACGTAAACTATCGCGTTTACCCGTGGCGTTCATATGGTTTCGGAAGAAATGTGTTTCTCCAATTTCCTTCTTTGTTGCATGTATAGAGTAACTTTTGTTTTAGAAGTCTCCCATGCTCCAAACTGGTGCAATCGGTAGAGTGCATATGCACAACGCGTAAACTATCGCGTTTACCCGTGGCGTTCATATGGTTTCGGAAAAAAACGTGTTTCTCCAATTTCCTTCTTTGTTGCATGTATAGAGTAACTTTTGTTTTAGAAGTCTCCCATGCTCCAAACTGGTGCAATCGGTAGAGTGCACATGCACAACACGTAAACTATCGCGTTTACTAGTGACGTTCATATGGTTTCGGAAAAAAATGTGTTTTTCCAATTTCCTTCTTTGTTGCATGTATAGAGTAACTTTTGTTTTAGAAGTCTCCCATGCTCCAAACTGGTGCAATCGGTAGAGTGCATATGCACAACGCTTAAACTATCGCGTTTACCAGTGTCGTTCATATGGTTTCGGAAAAAAGCGTGTTTCTCCAATTTCCTTCTTTGTTGCATGTATAGAGTAACTTTTGTTTTAGAAGCCTCCCATGCTCCAAACTGGTGCAATCGGTAGAGTGCATATGCACAACGCTTAAACTATCACGTTTACCACTGGCGTTCATATGGTTTCGGAAAAAAATGTGTTTTTCCAATTTCCTTCTTTGTTGCATGTAAAGTGTAACTTTTGTTCTAGAAGTCTCTTATGCTCCAAACTGGTGCTATCGGTAGAGTGCATATGCACAACGCTTAAACTATCATGTTTACCACTGGCGTTCATATGGTTTCGAAAAAAAACGTGTTTCTCCAATTTCCTTCTTTGTTGCATGTATAGTGTAACTTCTGTTCTAGAAGTCTCCCATGCTCAAAACTGATGCCATCGGTAGAGTGCATATGCACAACGCTTAAAGTATCATGTTTTCTAGTGACGTTAATATGGTTTCGGAAAAAACGCGTTTTTCCTATTTCCTTCTTTGTTGCATGTACAGTGTAGCTTTTGTTCTGGACGTCTCACATGCTTCTAACTGGTGCTCTCGTTAGAGTGCATATGCACAACGCGTAAACAATCGCGTTTACCAGTGGCGTTCATATGGTTTCGGAAAAATCGTGTTTTTTCAATTTCCTTCTTTGTTGCATGTACAGTGTAGTTTATGTTCTAGAAATCTCACATGCTCCTAACTGATGCTGTCGGTAGAGTGCATATACATAACGCTTAAACTATCGCGTTTACCAGTGGAGTTCATATGGTTTCGAAAAGAAACGCGTTTTTCCAATTTCCTTCTTTGTTGCATGTATAGTGTAACTTTTGTTCTAGAAGTCTCCCTGCTCCAAACTGGTGCTATCGGTAGAGTGCATATGCACAACGCTTAAACTATCGCGCTTACCAGTGGTGTTCCTATGGTTTCGGAAAAAAACGTGTTTTTCCTATTTCCTTCTTTGTTGCATGTAGTGTAACTTTTGTTCTAGAAGTGTCCCATGCTCCAAACTGGTGCAATCGGTAGAGTGCATATGCACAAGGCTTAAACTATCATGTTTTCTAGTGACGTTATATGGTGACGGAAAAACGCGTTTTTCCTATTTCCTTCTTTGTTGCATGTACAGTGTAGCTTTTGTTCTGGACGTCTCACATGCTTCTAACTGGTGCTATCGTTAGAGTGCATATGCACAACGCGTAAACAATCGCGTTTACCAGTGGCGTTCATATGGTTTCGGAAAAATCGTGTTTTTTCAATTTCCTTCTTTGTTGCATGTACAGTGTAGTTTTTGTTCTAGAAATATCACATGCTCCTAACTGGTGCTGTCGGTAGAGTGCATATGCGTAACGCGTAAACTTTCGCGTTTACCAGTGGCGTTCATATGGTTTCGGAAAAAAACGTGTTTTTTCAATGTCCTTCTTTGTTGCATGTACAGTGTAACATTTGTTCTAAACGTCTCCTATGCTCCAAACTGGTGCTATCGATTGAGTGCGGAGCTATCGGCCTCGCTTTAGCGAGTTATTAGATAACATCTTTAGTCAAGATCAAGATATATATCAGAATTCGATGGTCTATCAAATTCAGTATGGCCTTTTTTCCGAATGTCATTTCATGGGCGACGTTCAGGTTCGCAGCCCACGCTCTGATTGGATATAATTCGAAAATTGAAATATTTTTGTTGATGTTTTCGTAAAAGTGTTATGGTTATTCATCATCTCATATTTTTAAGACATTTCTTATAAATAAATGGCGTAGATAAATTAAACAAGAACATTTATTGTTTATCTAAGGTAGTCCGCAGCGACGAAGGCTTTGTTGTCAAGGAACTGTCTTCAGTCCAACTCGAAATGTTGTGACGGTCATTGTATAACAATATAAAGCCACAAAGGCTTGAAATTATAGTCCAGTGTCTGAATAAAACGTAATTCCACTTGAAATACAACATTTTGACAACAGAATCAAGTGCAATCATGTTTTTTTATAAAAAAAGTGGCCGGTAAAATAAAAATGTTCCTTTGTTGCTATGAGAGAATATCAGCACAGGTACGCGATAATCTAGCTCGGAAAAGTCATCATAAATTCCTACATTAGTCAGTTTGTTCCTTGGTTTGACTCAAATCATAGATTATTTACACATTAAGGGAGAACCATTTAAAACAGGCAAGATTATGCGAAGAATACTTAATCAAGCACAGTTACTGGCTGGTTTCCTGATTTCTCGATACATTGAAAGTAAATCGGTAACTAGAACTTTAACATCTAGGTAAAAAAATGGAAAATCTTTCTGTAAAAGAGGAAATTTGAAAATAATCTGGCAAAAGGCGAAATTGCTTATTGTGAACTATTTCTCCTTGTTCCACATTTTTGCAAGTATCTAAATTGAAAACATATATGTTCGAACTGCGTAGATCTCACCTACAGCCTGTAGGAATCGAGACGTCTTCCATTCACCGGAAGAGTATCGATCCCAGCAGGTTGTAATGGAAACGTCCATCCTCCTCGATAGAGTGCTGGTTGCTCTTTCTAAGTCACCTGTGGCAACCGCCAACTTTACAAGATCTGCTTCGCGTCTAAGTAGAGGTACCAGTCTGTAGAATGCGAGAGAGGATCCACCAGCTTTACAATTGATCCTGTGATGCCATCCTGCAAATTAATAAATCAATAGATATTATCTCAAAAATATTATAACTGAAACCTTGAGATATTTATATTCCACAATAGTAGACTCTGGTTTGATTAGCTTTTATTTTGCGGAAATCCTTCCATCAAACTTAACGTGTCTTTGCAATATCAGTGTTAACAATTATTCTTAGTTCTTATTACTAAAAAGAATTTAACCTTCTACGTCGTTGTTTGTCCGTATATTCTGTTTGTAGACGGACCAGTCCTCCACCTTGAACACAGGGTGGTTCAACCATTGACGCCGCATATATTCAAGTAAAACCATTATACATGTATGGTTGACAAAATTAATATATATTACCTTCTGAACATGGCGCCATACGGCCTGTGACCAGTGGAATGCGCAGCCCTTCACCTCCTTCCCAGGGAAGACTTCTCTGATCGCCAACCACGCAGCTAGAATAATAAACGGAAAGATACACAACTGGTCAAAGGAAATTTCATCATCAAACGCAGGCCCTGATACGTCGAAGTCGTCAAACTCGTCAAACTGGCTTATCGATGTGGAATCCGCTAATGGATGGATTATGTTTCCAGTAATGTCGGATATCTGAAAATTGACAACATTATTAATACATAAAAAAAAGTTTGAAACTGCAGACGACTTATTTAGATTCGCATAACGATGAGAAATCTGCTTATGTCGTTTGAAACTGCAGACGACTTATTTAGATTCGCATAACGATGAGGAATCCGCTTATGTCGTTTGAAACTGCAGACGACTTATTTAGATTCGCATAACGATGAGGAATCCGCTTATGTCGTTTGAAAATGCATACGACTTATTTAGATTCGAGGATCGTATAACTAACTCCATTGTAAATTGAAAAATAAACGCAAAATCATGTTTACCTCTTCCCGTGATTCTGGCATGTACATGTCTTCAATTATACTAGTATCCTGGAAATTTGAGCCGTCTATAACAGTTTCTATCATAAACAGGTCATCAGCCTACAAATAAATTATTTTGGTATATCAAAATTAAATCAATACACTGACACATATCATACAGAAATACCACATTCGTATCAGACTTATATTCCTGTGAAGACGTTGTCTTTTAGTTTTTTTCCCATATCAAGTGTTATTAAAATATATATATTTATATATATAGGCTATACAATTTGAAATTTGGAAATGGTTATATTTACATTGTTTTACACATTTGTTTCATACTACATGTATAATTGTGAACATGTATATTCGAACATATGCTATATATTAACTTACGCCCGTATCAAGTGTTGGAGGTTCGTCCTGATTTGTTTCTTCAAACATCACAGTAACATCAGTCATTGGTAACATCACCTAGAAACATAAAATTGGTTATTTATCGTTTTCAATATCTAGCATCAAACCATGTGCCACCAAGACTCAACACGTCAAATATAACGCTTTTTCCATTTTTTAATATGTTAACAAATGTAGATATATCTTCTATGGGTTATTTATCGTTTTCAATATCTAGCATCAAACCATGTGCCATGTAGATATATCTTCTATAATTGAAAGATGTGTTAAAATTAGGGATGGCAACGAATACCAAAATTAGTATTCGATCACAAGATATTCGAATATTCGACCCATTTGCGCATGCTTACCAAACAAAGACTTTTTTAATTCTTTATTTGTCCAGTGTACTCGCATTTGACGTTTCCGTTACACCGATGAATTCGTATGAAAAAGTACGTTGGTAAAGTGCGCAGATTTTAACTTATTGATCCCATTCTTAATGTATTGTTCGAAACATTTAGCTCTGATTACCCTGTTTACAACTGAGGTTTAATCTTTCTCTTGCTTCATATAACTGAACTATTGTTGAAATGCTGTTGTTTACATGACATATTGATGTTTGTTTCTTTTACTCGGTAGTTACAGAAGGGTTATCTGTGTATCTAGATGGATGTTTGTGTTGTAGATGATTGCGGAGGTTGGTTGTGGTAGGACAGCTCCGCCTCACACAGAGTACATGATGCTATTTTCTCAGATCGGCGGAAATACTTCCAAACTGGTAACAGGACAAAAGGCAACAGTTTTGATAATTTCATTTCAGGTTTAATTAATTTTTCTTTTAATTTAATACATTTGTAACATATAATAGACACATTTCAATAAATGTATTTATAATTTATGTTATGTTTAAGCAAAATTTTAAATTTATTTATCTGAAATTTCAATGATTTTTTCCACTTTCCCCCACAATGTTTCTTTCCACCATTTCGAATATCTGACAGAAAAATATAATTGCGTGCACAGGAGAAATTACTCATCATAAGCAATTTCTCCTTTTCCAATAATGTTTCTTTAACATCTGACAGAAGACTAGCAACAGTTCTAATATTTGTAATAATTGTTGACAGAATATATCACTGCGTGGAAGGGAGAAGGACTCGATTTAAAGTGCTAATATTTGTTTCACTTTGCAATGTTATTTTACGTATTATGCATATCTGTGTGAAGATGTTTTAAAAAAAGCGAAGAAAACATTGTGGGAGAAGAGACATTGCTCATAATTAGTAATTTCTCCCTTTCACGCGATGATATATTCTGTCAACAATTATTACAAATATTTACAAATATTAGAACTGTTGCTAGTCTTCTGTCAGATGGTTAAAAAAAGGTTGAAGAAAACATTATTTGAAAAGGAGAAATTGCTTATAATGAGCAATTTCTCCTGTGCACGCAATTATATTTTCTGTCAGATATCCGAAAAGGTGGAAAGAAACATTGTGGGGAAAGTGGAAATAATCATTGCAATTTCAGATAAATAAAGTTAAAATTTCGCATAAACAAAGCATAAATTATAAATACATTTATTGAAATGTGTCTATTATATGTTACAAATGTATTAAATATAATGAAAAATATATTTAACCGGAAATGAAAATATCAGAACTGTTGCCTTTTGTCCTGTTATCCGGGCACAAACTGTTACTTTTTGCCCGTTGCTTATTATCCTGTTTCTTTTTGTCCGATTACCGTTATACACAGCATGTCATTTCGATGAAAGATATGCAAAACGATATCTTTTTCCACAATGTTAATGTTTAATCATTTACAGCATTCTCGATTTTTAGTTCTGGATGAATTTTATTTATATATACTGAGAGACATTAAGCGTGTTATATCAATCAAACATATTCAAAACATATTTATTTTTCATATAATATTTTAGATGTTTTAAAAGTCTACCCTTTGTCGCACTTGCGATGCTGCC
The DNA here is from genome assembly GCA_031761405.1 of Serripes groenlandicus. NCBI lineage: Eukaryota > Metazoa > Mollusca > Bivalvia > Cardiida > Cardiidae > Serripes > Serripes groenlandicus. The sequence continues at coordinate 17,280,491 of JASEVX010000002.1, forward strand.
CTTTTCCATAATGTTTTCAATGTCAATTTTTAACCCTTCCGGCATACTTCAGTTTTAGCATTTGATGAACCTTTTAATACATATGTACTAAGAAAGATTAAGCGTGTTATACACAGCATGTCATTTCAGTCAAACATATGTAAAACGATAACTTTTTCCACGGTGTTCACTATTTAACTATTAAACATTAAACGTGTCATACACAGCATGTAATTTCAATCAAACATATAACTTTGTCAACTTACAAATATAGTATTTAATTGGTTTATAATATTTAAGATGTTTTAGAAACCTACCTGTGTCGCACGTGCGATGCTGCCATTTTCCACACATGTCACATCCCACCGCTTGTTGTCTCTCACGAACTACACGCGAACATGAAATGCACGATTCCATCACAAAAACAATCACGCACAATCCAATATAAACAAAAATGTAATAGTATGAAATATTGAGATTCAATTAAGTATAAATTTCTACATCACAATCCGATTTGTAATATGAACATTTTTCGGTTTTCTTTGCGGCTATATACTTGCTCAAATAGAACTCAAAGACAAACTAGTAATAAACAATTAATTAATCAAATAGAACTCAAAGACAAACTCGTAATGAACAATTAATTAATCAAATAGAACTCAAAGACAAACTCGTAATAAACAATTAATTAATAAAGAAATTACGCTACTTTAAACTCATTCAAACTTCAATGATTAAAGAAGTTTGGAGTAGAAAGATTACGTAACAGATGTAACAACTATTTTAATTATAGGATAATTAGTATAAATTATTAATAATTGATCATTATAGGATAATCTTGACACCTTTTCTTTCTTTTCGACATACCATAATCTTGTATAATAAAAGTTGTCCTTTTTGTCTTGGCATTTTTGACTCGATCCTTTTTAGTTTTTGTCCTTTTTGACCCGATACCAGAACGATGCCTTGACATTTCGCCCGCCAGATCTACACGTTGATCAAGTAAGTGTCAACTTATAGCGTTTAACTCTTTAATATCTAGTGCATTTTTGCAAACAAATATCACATTTGTATATTTATAAACATTTTGATATATAAGAATTCAAGATGTTTTGTATTCAGTCGCGAATGTTCCGGTGACGGAAATTGCATTTTTCATTGCCCGAATTTAGCGCGGATTCTGGAGATTTCGTCTAACTACCATTTCGTCTAACTGATACTATAGAGTAAATGGGGTAGAGATTTCGTCTAACTTATCGAGGACAGCACTGTATAATCTATATCGATATGCAGGTGTTATAGTAAGGTGTTAATTGACCGATTATAGTGAAATACAACAAACAATTTCAATTAGTTTGCCGTTTTTCTTATATTAATTTGTATTTGTTATCATTTAATTTAATATTTACATAATTGTTCAATACATCCATCGGAGATTTCGTCTTCAATGTTTCCCACAATGATAACTTGATTCTCTCTTTTTTTTTATTATTTCCCATCTACTTGTTTCTTATTATTATTTACACATTTTTAACAGAACATAACAACATTTTATATAACAGAATAATCTTTGACGTATACAAAGTACATAATCATTGACAAACATAAATACATATACAAATATACAAAATATACAGGCAAGCGGGTTTGCAATTATCATTCCTCGTCGTGAATTCTGTCTGAACTCTCAATTGTCTCCAGACCAGAGATCCGACTGCAGACTCGTAATAGCTGGCTGGTTATTATGGGAAAAGATATCACATTTCATCTCATCACAACCAACATTGTGGTAAAAGAAGAACTACGTTTTATGTTTGACTTTACAGGTTCTCCTATTAGACGGAGCTTGTGTGTAACATTTTCCATGTTATCGACTCTATAACAATCAATACTGTGGGAAAAGAAGAACAATGGAGAATAATGACATGTATGATTAAAGCCGACTGTCCATTCAATAGAAAACATTCTTTTTTTTAATAATAATTACAACACAACACAATTAGAAGTATGCCGTCCAGATGTACTGTACGAACCTTGAAAAAGGGTGCAATAACCTATATAAATGAAAATGTTATGACAAACAAAATTAGCTAGGTAACGAATAAATAAAACCATCATATAGACGAAAATAACTTTTCTGGAACACATGGTTTTTTTCAAGATTCGTACAGTACATCTGGGTATCTTTTTGTTATCATTTACTCTATGGTATAAGTTAGACGAAATCTCTACCCCATTTACTCTATAGTATCAGTTAGACAACATGGTAGTTAGACGAAATCTCCAACATCCGTTTAGCACTGCATAAACGATTGATTGCAACAGCGATGTTACGAAAAGTCATGCATTCGAAAAGTGGCTTGCGCAAACCTGTCAGCAAACCTGTCACGGCCCACATTTCACAAAATATATGTATGAAAATGGCATGATTAAAGGAAACAGGTGGGCGGCTGCTTAATTATTTCAATGGCCTTTTAGTATGAAAAATTGAGAATGTTCTTTTCGTTCTAGGAGATATGTTTGTCACAGGTCTTTTATATTACTTTTGTATGTCTACTTGTCACAAAACCATATTGGGGCGAAACGTTAGATCTTGTTTACATTTTACCAGGTTCCGGTTAAGAGTTACTGTTCGTGTTTGAAACGGTAACGGTTTGAAACACTATTACAGCAAACCAAATTGTGCAGATTAGGAGTGTTTTGCTTGTCCATAATGTAAGTTTGGGCTGCATCCTCACAATCACGATTATACAAATAGTATTTAAACACCTTGCAACATTCTTATCATGTCAGACATGTTCATTGCTTTTTATTGCCTAAAATGAAACTGGGATTCCATTTGGTTCCAAATGTGTATCGCACTCATAGTCATATGTGAAGTTGTGCACAGTGTATGTCGTCTTTGCGATTCTGGTAATGGTTTCGATTTGGAATTGTTATTTAATTATGGATAAAGATCAGATTTCTGTATATTTTGTTCATACCAGGCAATTTATATTCATTTAACCAATGGATCAGCTGATTAATGATTAATTGGTGGGTCCATCCATGGAAATGCATTGGCAGATCTGTGGCAGAGTCAATTCACTATCCAAGTTGTACAGTTGTACAGGTTTGAACCTGAATGACAAGTCATTCCAACAAGTAGTAAATTTTATGGGTTTTTTAAATTCAGCTTTTTCAATAATAAAACGATATCCTGTCATTGATACCTTGATGTTAGGTCATCATCTTAAGCCTAAGCTTATATTGACCTCTCTCAATCTTTTCTTTATATAAAACCGGCATTTGTGCGCCTAAGATGGGTGAAATTTCTTGCCATTCCAATCTTCTTTGTTGAGCAGTGATTTAAACACATTTATTGAACTGGCATTTACAGTTTCACATGTAAGTTTGTTCCACAAATTGACTGATCTTTGCGAAAAGGTGTTGAAGCGTATATTGTTGTGACTTTTCATTTTAATAAATTTTAAGTTATGACCTCTTAAACCGCCTGTTGATAGAGAAAACATATTGTCCCATTTAAGTTCATCCAGATTATGAATGCTTTTATAAATCTGAATCATGTCATCATGATCTCGTCTATACTCCAGAGTTGGAAGTCCTAGTGATTTCATTCTATCAATATATGGTAACTCCTCCAAGTCTGGTATTAATTTTGTGGCTCTTCGCTGAATTCCTTCAATACGTTTAATGTCTTTTGATAAGTGTGGAGACCATACACATGACCCATATTCCAAAACATTGGGTCTTGTTAGTTTTTCGCCCTGACATTGTTTGGTTACACTACTACTCGAACGTCACAACTGGCTGGTTTATCTGCTTTCTCCATACATTGAAAATGAAATGGTGATTAGAACTTAGAACTTTGACATTTGGCCTGCCTGATCTACAATCTTAATGATTAAGTGTCAGTTTTTATGCCCCCACGGAATCTCCGATTCGTGGGGCATATAGTTTTTGGCCTGTCTGTCTGTTGGTCTGTCTGTTGGTCTGTCTGTCTGTCTGCACACAAAAAACTTTAACCTTGGCCATTACTTTTGAACCATAACAGGTACGGCTACCATATTTCACATGTGTATTCCTTGTGACATGACCTTTCTGTCAGTACCAAACTTTTTGACCTTGCGACCTTGACCTTTGACCTAGATGTAGTTTTTGGCCTGTCTGCACGAAAAAAACTTTAACCTTGACCACTACTTTTGAACCATAACAGGTACGGCTACCATATTTCACATGTGTATTCCTTGTGACATTATCTTTCTGTCAGTACCAAAATGTTTGACCTTGCGACCTTGACCTTTGACCTAGATGTTGCCATTCTCGAAAAAAACTTAAACCTTGGCCATTACTTTTGAACCATAACAGGTACGGCTACCATATTTCACATGTGTATTCCTTGTGACATGACCTTTCTGTCAGTACCAACATTTTTGACCTTGACCTTTGACCTAGATGTTGCCATTCTCGAAAAAAACTTTAACCTTGGCCATTACTTTTGAACCATAACAGATCATACGGCTACCATATTTCACATGTGTATTCCTTGTGACATGACCTTTCTGTCAGTACCAAACTTTTTGACCTTGCGACCTTGACCTTTGACCTAGATGTAGTTTTTGGCCTGTCTGCACGAAAAAAACTTTAACCTTGACCACTACTTTTGAACCATAACAGGTACGGCTACCATATTTCACATGTGTATTCCTTGTGACATTACCTTTCTGTCAGTACCAAAATGTTTGACCTTGCGACCTTGACCTTTGACCTAGATGTTGCCATTCTCGAAAAAAACTTTAACCTTGGCCATTACTTTTGAACCATAACAGGTACGGCTACCATATTTCACATGTGTATTCCTTGTGACATGACCTTTCTGTCAGTACCAACAATTTTGACATTGCGACCTTGACCTTTGACCTAGATGTTGCCATTCTCGAAAAAAAACTTTAACCTTGGCCATTACTTTTGAACCATAACAGATACGGCTACCATATTTCACATGTGTATTCCTTGTGACATGACCTTTCTGTCAGTACATTTTTGACCTTGCGACCTTGACCTTTGACCTAGATGTTGCCATTCTCAATTTTTTTTTTAACCTTCCCCACTACTTTTGAACAATAACAGGTAAGGCTACCATTTTCACATGTGTATACCTTGCGACCTTGACCTTTGACCTAGATGTTGCCATTGGGGGGCATCAGTGTTTCACAAACACATCTTGTTTGTTTCTTCTTTAGAATCAAGATATGATAAATGTTTGTTCACTTACATTACACTGATTAGTTTCAAACATGCCTCACCATATTCAAATTCAATGGCATTGTCATGACAGGAGTGGAAACATTAATGATCTGTTTCAAAGTAATTCTTCAAATTGTCCAAATATATAAATTTATCAAGTGGCTAAACATCACTCAGGTAAACCGTTATTATACCCCCTTTGTAGAAGAGGAGGTATATAGGATTAGGAGTCACTGTGTCGGTTTGTCTGTCTGTCTGCCTGTCGGTCGGTCGGTAGGAAGCCATATTTTGTCCGGCCTATTTCTTACAAACCACTGGTTGGAATTCAATACAATTTTACATGAAGCTTCTATACCAAGAGGAGATGTGCATATCCTAAAGGGGTTACAATTGCATGTTATTTTACAGAGTTATTGTAATTTTATGGCCCTTTTACATGTACTTATTAAGTAAGCCATATTTTGTCCGGCCTATTTCTTACAAACCACTGGGTGGAATTCAATACATTTTTAGCTCGACTATTCGAAGATATGAGAGCTATACTACTCACCCTGGCGTTGGCGTCCACATTACACTTTGGTTAAGGTTTTGCATGCAAGTACTTAAATACTACATGTATTGCATTGAAACTTTCTACAACCCTACTAAACTATCACACCTATCTAGATTATCAAGTTAGATAACTCTATTTTGCATTTTATGCAAGTTATGGCCCTTTTTTTACTTAGAAATTCTGGTTAAAGTTTTGCGTGCAACTAAATTAAGAGTCCATATCTCAGTATTTACCTGATGCATTGCATTGAAACTTTCTACAACCCTACCCAACTATCACACCTATGAAAATTATCAAGTTAGATAACTCTATCCTGCATTTATGCAAATTATGGCCCTTTTTTTACTTAGAAATTCTGGTTAAAGTTTTGCGTGCAACTAAATTAAGAGTCCATATCTCTGTATTTACATGATGCATTGCATTGAAACTTTCTACAACCCTACCCAACTATCACACCTGTGTAGATTATCAAGTTAGATAACTCTATCCTGCATTTTATGCAAATTATGGCCCTTTTTTTACTTAGAAATTCTGGTTAAAGTTTTGCGTGCAACTAAATTAAGAGTCCATATCTCTGTATTTACATGATGCATTGCATTGAAACTTTCTACAACCCTACCCAACTATCACACCTGTGTAGATTATCAAGTTAGATAACTCTATCCTGCATTTTATGCAAATTATGGCCCTTTTTTTACTTAGAAATTCTGGTTAAAGTTTTGCGTGCAACTAAATTAAGAGTCCATATCTCTGTATTTACATGATGCATTGCATTGAAACTTTCTACAATCCTACCCAACTATCACACCTGTGTAGATTATTAAGTTAGATAACTCTATCCTGCATTTTATGCAAATTATGGCCCTTTTTTTTACTTAGAAATTCTGGTTAAAGTTTTGCGTGCAACTAAATTAAGTGTCCATATCTCTGTATTTACTGATGCATTGCATTGAAACTTTCTACAACCCTACCCAACTATCACACCTGTATAGATTATTAAGTTAGATAACTCTATCCTGCATTTTATGCAAATTATGGCCCTTTTTTTACTTAGAAATTCTGGTTAAAGTTTTGCGTGCAACCAAATTAAGAGTCCATATCTCTGTATTTACCTGATGCATTGCATTGAAACTTTCTACAACCCTACCCAACTATCACACCTATGAAAATTATCAAGTTAGATAACTCTATCCTGCATTTTATGCAAATTATGGCCCTTTTTTTACTTAGAAATTCTGGTTAAAGTTTTGCGTGCAACTAAATTAAGAGTCCATATCTCTGTATTAACCTGATGCATTGCATTGAAACTTTCTACAACCCTACCCAACTATCACACCTGTGTAGATTATCAAGTTAGATAACTCTATCCTGCATTTTATGTAAATTATGGCCCTTTTTTTACTTAGAAATTCTGGTTAAAGTTTTGCGTGCAACTAAATTAAGAGTCCATATCTCTGTATTTACATGATGCATTGCATTGAAACTTTCTACAACCCTACCCAACTATCACACCTGTGTAGATTATTAAGTTAGATAACTCTATCCTGCATTTTATGCAAATTATGGCCCTTTTTTTTACTTAGAAATTCTGGTTAAAGTTTTGCGTGCAACTAAATTAAGTGTCCATATCTCTGTATTTACTGATGCATTGCATTGAAACATTCTACAACCCTACCCAACTATCACACCTGTGTAGATTATCAAGTTAGATAACTCTATCCTGCATTTTATGCAAATTATGGCCCTTTTTTTACTTAGAAATTCTGGTTAAAGTTTTGCGTGCAACTAAATTAAGAGTCCATATCTCTGTATTTACCTGATGCATTGCATTGAAACTTTCTACAACCCTACCCAACTATCACACCTATGAAAATTATCAAGTTAGATAACTCTATCCTGCATTTTATGCAAATTATGGCCCTTTTTTACTTAGAAATTCTGGTTAAAGTTTTGCGTGCAACTAAATTAAGAGTCTATATCTCTGTATTAACCTGATGCATTGCATTGAAACTTTCTACAACCCTACCCAACTATCACACCTGTGTAGATTATCAAGTTAGATAACTCTATCCTGCATTTTATGTAAATTATGGCCCTTTTTTTACTTAGAAATTCTGGTTAAAGTTTTGCGTGCAACTAAATTAAGAGTCCATATCTCAGTATTTACTTGATTCATTGCATTGAAACTTTATACAACCCTACCCAAGCATCACACCTATGCATATTATCAAGTTAGATAACACTATCCTGCATTTTATGCAAGTTATGGACATTTTTTTACTTAGAAATTCTGGTTAAAGTTTTGCGTTCAACTAAATTAAGAGTCCATATCTCAGTATTTACTTGATGCATTGCATTGAAACTTTGCATTGCATTGAAACTTTATACAACCCTACCCAAGCATCACACCAATGTAGATGATCAAGTTAGATAACTATCCTGCATTTTAGGCAAGTTATGGCCCTTTTTTTACTTAGAAATTCTGGTTAAAGTTTTGCATGCAACTACATTAACAGACCATATCTTAGTAACTACTTCATGCATTGCATTGGAACTTTTATATTGACACTTCATACAACCTTTCCCAATTTCACAACTATAAACACAACCAATTAAGATAACTCTATCCTGCGTATGGTGCAAATTGTTGCCATTTTTTTACTTAAAAATTATGGTTAAAGGTTTGTGTGCAACTACATTAAGAGTCCATATCTTATTAACTACTTAATGCATTCCATTGCCTTCCTAACCATCACACCTATTCACATAATCAAGTTAAATAACTCTATCCTGCATATAATGCAAATTATCACCCTTTAAGAAATTGTGGTGCATGCAACTACATTAGAGTCCATTATCTCAGTAACTTAAATAAGCGGTGAAATAGTCGAGCGCGCTGTTCTCCGACAGCTCTTGTTACATGAGATATGCATATATCCTAAAGGGGTTACAATTGCATGTTACTTTACAGAGTTATGGCACTTTTACTAGTTATATCCAAAAAAAACAAAGTTTTTTGGGGGGGGTATATAGGAGTCACTGTGTCGGTCGGTCGGTCGGAAGCCATATTTTGTCTGGCCCATATCTTAACCATGCATCATAGGATTTGAACGAAACTTGGCACGAGTGTTCACCATAATGAGGCGGAGGGTCGCGCACAAGACCCAGGCCTGTAGCTCAAATGTCAAGGTCACACTTAGAGGTCAAAGGTCAAAATGAGTACTATTTGATAGAATTGTACCTTGTCCGGCCTGCATTTCAACCATGCATCATAGGATTTCAAAGAAACTTGGCACAAACGTTCACCATGATGAGGCGGCGTGTCGCACACAAGACCCAGGCCTGTAGCTCAAATGTCAAGGTCACACTTAGAGGTCAAAGGTCAAAATGAGTACTATTTGATAGAATTGTACCTTGTCCGGCCTGCATTTCAACCAGGCATCATAGGATTTCAAAGAAACTTGGCACAAACGTTCACCATGATGAGGTGGCGTGTCGCGCACAAGACCCAGGCCTGTACCTCAAAGGTCAGGGTCACACTTAGAGGTCAAACGTCAAAATGAGTGCTGTTTGATAGGACTACCTTGTCTGGCCGGCATCTCAACCATGCATCTTAGGATTCTCAAGTTACTGGACACACATGTTCACCATGATGAGATGGCTTGTACCTCAAAGGTATTGGTCACACTCAGAGGTCAAAGGTCAAAAGAGTACTGTTTGATAGGACTACCTTGTCCGGCCCGCATCTCAACCATGTACCTCAAAGGTCAAGGTCACACTCTGAGGTCAAAGGTCAAAATGAGTACTCTTTGATAGGACTACCTTGTTCGGTCCGCATCTCAACCATGCATCATAGGATTCTCAAGTTACTGGGCACACATGTTCACCATGATGAGGTGGCTTGTACCTCAAAGGTCAAGGTCATGGTCAAAGGTCAAAATGAGTACTGTTTGATAGGACTACCTATCGGTCGGTCGGTCGGAAGCCATATTTTGAGTCAAGGCGTTGTTTTGGGGGTATTTATCATCTTCAGTGATAGTTCTATAGTTCTATATTTTTAACCCTTTTCCACATAATTATAATTTTTTTTATATACGTTTTCTGACAACTCTGCAGCTGACCACTTTTGAAAACATTATGAAAAAAAGCAGAAATTATTCTAACCAAGCAATTTCTACTTTTGTCAAAGTGTTTTCAATTTTGTCTAGGAATTAAACCTTCTGCTGTATATGTGTTGTACATGGGAGAGGTTAAGAGCTTATTTATAGTTGTCTTCAAACATTTTGTAACAAAATTTAGTTTGAAACTTTAAATTAAGCAATTTTATTTAGCAGGTGATCCATTGTGATCACATCTTGTCCATCTGTCGAGCATCAACACCAATTGCCTTGTGAACACTCTACAGGCAACATTTGGCATCCAATTTTTATGAATGTTTATGATCAGAACATTCATCCCTATCAAATATTTCCCAAGTTCAAAACTGGATCATGTGAGGTCTAACTATAAGTCACAAGGTGAAATTGAAGGGAAATCATGTGAACACTCTGGAGGCTGCATTTTCAATTTGAGCATATATATTGAAACTTTATTAGAATAATTGTCTTGATGATATCTAGTCTTAAGTTTGAATATACCGGTCATGTCATGTCCGGTCAAGAACTAGGTTTCTATGCCAAATTAATCTTTTCTTGATGATATCTATGCCAATGTGAAAATGGGTCATGTCGGGTCTAAAACTAGGTCACTTCGCCAAATTAATGGAAAACTTTGTGAATATTGTGGAAGCCGCATTTTTAGTGAAGGTCATGTTCTGTCAAAACTAGGTCACTAGGCTAAATTTGAGAAAATATTTGTTAACACTCTTGAGACAGCATTATTTGCATTGATCAGCAACTTGACACTTCGTAAGACTGTTTGTCTTGTCAACAGCTAGACCATTTTCAAAAAATAGGTCATGTCAGTTTAAAATCTAGGTCACTAGGCCAAATTAAAAAAATAGGGAAATCTTGACTGCAATATAAGTTATTGTGATTGACTATGTGCTTTGCATGACTCAGGGCAGCGATCCGATTAATGATAATTTGCAGATTTGGGTATTTTACGTATTTCTTTATATATATAACGTGTGTAGTATAACATGACCGGAAACTAGAAAAATGACGTCATACCTATATCACTCACAGTGTGGGTGAAATGGATTATATCTCACTGATAGAACTCAGTATCTCATCGTTTAGCATTATATAAATAATTATATTAAAATTATTTGTGTAAAAAATTACTAAAAATTAAACATTCCATTTCATCTGAGTGAGTTATAATAACTAAAACAGAAGTTTAACATTGAGAGTTTGGAGTTTAGTGGAGACATCCATCCGACCACATCCGGGATCTGAAGGATGATGACCAATCACGATAAGTGAAGAAAAGACAACACCATGAACTTTCACGACCCTGGATATGATCAGAGTTGGAACTTTTTTATATTGTCCTCTCTAGTCATGTCCCAATTTGTGCTGGTTTTAAAACTTCAATGTACAACATTGAAACTATATAAGAGAGATTCATCCTTTGAATTGAGCATGGTTTATACAAAAGGCCCTGGTCATAAAGATTAAAGAGCTCTTTGATAAAATGCAACTGAAGACATGGGAGAACAGTTCTGATTTGTAAGAATAATTGAAGGTAAGGTTTTTGATATGTTTCTTCTGTTGAATAGTATTATGTAATATCTTGTTCGGTTCTGTTTTGTGCTCTTTTTGAGGCTGTGCCTTTTCCATAGTATGGTTTTGGAAAAAAACGCGTTTTTCCTATTTCCTTCTTTGTTGCATGTACATTGTAACTTTTGTTCTAGAAATCTCACATGCCCCTAACTTGTGCTATCGGTTTCGGAAAAAAAACGTGTTTTTCCAATTTCCTTCTTTGTTGCATGTATAGAGTAACTTTTGTTTTAGAAGTCTCCCATGCTCTAAACTGGTTCAATCGGTAGAGTGCATATGCACAACGCGTAAACTATCGCGTTTACCAGTGGCGTTCATATGGTTTCGGAAAAAAACATGTTTTTCCAATTTCCTTCTTTGTTGCATGTATAGTGTACTTTTTGTTCTAGAAGTCTCCCAATGCTCCAAACTGGTGCTATTGGTAGAGTGCATATATGCACAATGCGTAAACTATCGTGTTTTCTAGTGACGTTCTTATGGTTTCGGAAAACAACACGTTTTTCCAATTTCCTTCTTTGTTGCATGTACAGTGTAACTTTTGTTCTAGAAATCTCCATGCTCCAAACTGGTGCTATCGGTAGAGTGCATATGCACAACGCATAAACTATCGCGTTTACTAGTGGCGTTCATATGGTTTCGGAAAAAAACATGTTTTTCCAATTTCCTTCTTTGTTGCATGTACAGTGTAACTTTTGTTCTAGAAATCTCCCATGCTCCAAACTGGTGCTATCGGTAGAGTGCATATGCACAACACTTAAACTATCGCGTTTACCAGTGGCGTTCATATGGTTTCGGAAAAAAACATGTTTTTCCAATTTCCTTCTTTGTTGCATGTATAGTGTAACTTTTGTTCTAGAAGTCTCCCAATGCTCCAAACTGGTGCTATTGGTAGAGTACATATGCACAATGCGTAAACTATCGTGTTTTCTAGTGACGTTCTTATGGTTTCGGAAAACAACACGTTTATCTAATTTCCTTCTTTGTTGCATGTACAGTGTAACTTTTGTTCTAGAAATCTCCATGCTCCAAACTGGTGCTATCGGTAGAGTGCATATGCACAACGCATAAACTATCGCGTTTACTAGTGGCGTTCATATGGTTTCGGAAAAAAACATGTTTTTCCAATTTCCTTCTTTGTTGCATTTACAGTGTAACTTTTGTTCTAGAAATCTCCCATGCTCCAAACTGGTGCTATCGGTAGAGTGCATATGCACAACGCATAAACTATCGCGTTTACCAGTGTCGTTCATATGGTTTCGGGAAAAAACGTGTTTCTCCAATTTCCTTCTTTGTTGCATGTATAGTGTAAATTTTGTTCTAGAAGGCTCCCTTGATCCAAACAGGTGCTATCGGTAGAATACATATGCACAAGGCGTAAACTGGCGTTTACCAGTGGCGTTCATATGGTTTCGGAAAAAAACGCGTTTTTCCAATTTCCTTCTTTGTTGCATGTACAGTGTAACTTTCGTTTCAGAAATCTCCCATGCTCCAAACTGGTGCTATAGTTAGGGTGCATATACACAATGCGTAAACTGTTGCGTTTACTAGTGGCGTTCATATGGTATCGGAGAAAAACGCGTTTTTCCAATTTCCTTCTTTGTTGCATGTACAATGTTACGTTTGTTCTAGAAGTCTCCCATACTCCAAACTGGTGCTATTGGTAGAGTGCACATGCACAACGCGTAAACTATCGCGTTTACCAGTTGCATTCATATAGTTTCAGAAAAAAAGGCGCTTTTCCTATTTCCTTCTTTGTTGCATGTGCAGTGTAACTTTTGTTCTAGAAGTTTCCTTTCTTCAAACTGATGCTATCGGTAGAGTGCATATGCACAACGCATAAACTATTGCGTTTAACGGTGGCGTTCATATGGTTTCGGAGATAAACGAGTATTTCCAATTTCCTTCTTTGTTGCATGTACAATACAACTTTTGTTCAAGAGGTCTCCCATGTTTCAAATTGGTGCTATCGGTAGAGTGCATATGCACAACGCGTAAACTATCATGTTAACTAGTGGCGTTCATATGGTTTCGGAAAGAAACTTTTTTTTTTTTTTAAATTGCCTTCTTTGTTGCATGTACAGTGTAACTTTTGTTCTAGAAGTATCCCATGCTCCAAATTGGTGCTATTGGTAGAATACATACGCACAACACGTAAACTATCGCGTTTACCAGTGTCGTTCATATGGTTTCGTTAAAACACGCGTTTTTCCAATTTCCTTCTTTGTTGCATGTGCATTGTAATTTTTGTTTCAGAAGTCTCCCATGCTCCAAACTGGTGCTATCAGTAGAGGGCATATGCACAACCCGTAAACTATCATGCTACTAGTAACATATTCATATGGTTTCGGAAAAAAACACGTTTTTCAAATTTCCATCTTTGTTGCATGTACAATGTCACTTTTGTTCTAGAAGTATCCAATGGTCCAAATTGGTGCTATTGGTAGAATACATATGCACAACACGTAAACTCTCGCGTTTACCAGTGGCATTCATATGGTTTCGGAAAAACACGCGTTTTTCCAATTTCCTTCTTTGTTGCATGTGCAGTGTAACTTTTGTTCTAGAAGTCTCTCATGCTCCAAACTGTTGCTATCGGTAGATTGTATATGCACAACGCGTAAACTATCGCGTTTACCAGTAGCGTTCATATGGTTTTGAAAAAAAACCGCCTTTTTAGAATTTGCTTTTTTGTTGCATGTACAGTGTAACTTTTGTTCTAGAAATCTCCCATGCTCCAATCTGGTGCTATTGGTAGAATACATATGCACAACACGTAAACTCTCGCGTTTTCCAGTGGCATTCATATGGTTTAGGTAAAACACATGTTTTTCAAATATCATTCTTTGTTGCATGTACAGTGTAAATTTTGTTCTAGAAGTATCCCATGCTCCAAACTGGTGCTATAGGTAGAGTGCATATTCCTCTCCAGATACCACGTTTCATCATTTGTCTAGTCATTTGAATGTATCCCATCCTGGAAAGTACCCTAGAATGCTTCAATGTTTGCAGCTGACACAAAATCGACTTTTAATATTTTCCACCAACAAAATTCCTTCTTTGTTTCCATGTAATTCGACCAGTTTCAGTCCTCAATTGTCACACTTTCTAAGCGTTTCCTATGTATAACACCTATACCATTGAAAAGAGTTACATCTAAGCTTTAACACAATCCAAAGAAAGGTGAAATAAGTTACCGTCATTTTGGACCAAATCACTTTCACTTTCAATCGAGGTCAAAATACTAAAAGTGATCAAATCAATCATTTCCAGTACATCCTATACACATTTACAATGATTTTAAACTCAATGTCATATATTCAATGCATTCTGGTGATGGTATACACTCATTTCTATGCAAATAAAGTTTTTTTAGGGACTACTGTGGTGTAGATCAGCCTTGCCCGCTGATGTTTTTAAACTAATTTGACCTTTAAGACAAAAAAATGTTCTTCGGCTGAATCGGCCAAGTTTTATGCTTTCGTGCAATACATAGGTCTTTGCAAAGGAAAATTAAAAAAAATCATATGTTTAGGTTTTACTCTGTCAAATGTTCATTGATCAAACTTAATATTGATGCACTATACTCAGAGTTTTTAGGCAACCAGTATCATCATTTTCAACCAGTTTGACTGTATCCACACATTTTTGAAGACGACACAAAATTTACCTATTATTTTTGGGGGTTTCTGAAGCTCATTTGGACACTTTCTTTGCCTCAGAGGTCGGTTGTTTGTGTGAATTTATAGAGTATGATATAAAATGAAAGCAAAAAAGCAAATATAAGGACAATTAGGCAATTATTTTGAAAGAAATTCCAAATTTCCTATACCTACCAAACCTAGGTTATGTGACTTGAGCCCGGCAAGTTTTCTAAGCTCTTGCATCATACAGGTCTCCAAGACAAAAAAACAGAATGACATATAATTTCTAGGTCTTACTGTGTCACCTGTTTCAAGAAATGACTAAGCTCTTGCATCATACAGGTCTCCAAGACAAACAAAACAGAATGACATATAATTTCTAGGTCTTACTGTGTCACCTGTTTCAAGAAATGACCAAACTTCATGTTTATGCATTTTTTAGGCCATTTACTAATTAAAGAAAAGTTTAAATAGCTTGAAAAACATCATTTTTTATGGAAATTTTTCAAAGTGGCTGTAACCTAATGGCTGAATACCCCCATGAGCCTAAATTCCACTCCAGAGACTCAGTTTCATCATTTGTCAAGTCATGTGACTGTATCCTGCTCCGGAAAGAACCCTAGAATGCTTCAATATTTGCAGATGACACAAAATTGACTTTAATATTTTCCACGCAAAAGCTCTTAAGACAAAAAAATGTTCTTAGGAATATGTTTTTTCTATTTATTTACAAAGTATGATATAAAATGAATACACAAAAGCAAATATTAGGTCAATTAAGCAATGAATATCAAAGAAATGTTTTCTATACCAGCCAAACCTAGGTTTTTTGGCTGAATCAGCCAAGTTTTATCCTATGGCTATAACCTAATGGCTGAATACCCCCATGAGCCCAAATTCCACTCCAGAGACCCAGTTTCATCATTTGTCAAGCTATTTGACTGTATCCTGCCCCGGAAAGAACCCTAGAATGCTTCAATATTTGCAGAATGCTTCAATATTTGCAGATGACACAAAATTTACTTTAATATGTTCCACAAAAGCTGTTAAGACAAAACAAATATTCTTAGGAATTTGTTTTTTCTATTTATTTAAAAAGTATGATATAAAATGAATACACAAAAGCAAATATTAGATCAATTAAGCAATGAATATCAAAGAAAATGTATTTTTTCTATACCAGTCATCTAGGTTTTTCGGCTGAATCAGCCAAGTTTTATCCTTTCGCGCAATACATAGGTCTTTGCAAAGGAAAATTAGAAAAAACATCACATATTTAGGTTCTACTGTGTCAAATGTTCATACAAATGATCAAACTTAATATTGATGCACTATACTCTGAGTTTTTAGGCACCAGTATCATCATTTTCAACCAGTTTGACTGTATCCACACATATTTGAAGACGACACAAAATTTATCTGTCTTTAATTTTTGTTTCTAAACCTCCTTTAGACACTTTCTTTGCCTCAGAGATCTGTTTTTTGTGTAAATTCATAGAGTATGATATAAAAGGAAATCAAAATAGTAAATATAAGGACAATTAGGCAATTATTTTCAAAGAAATTTTAAATTTCCTAAACTACCCAAACCTAGATTTTGCGACTTAAGCCCGGTAAGTTTTCTCTGCTCGCGCATCATACAGGTCTCGATGACAAAAAAAACAGAAACACAAACATTTCTAGGTTTTACTGTGTCACATGTTTAAATAAATGACAAAATTTCATGTTTATACCTGTTTTACGCCATTTACCAATTAAAGAAAATTTAAATAGCTTGAAAAACATTATTTTTTATGGAAAAATATCAAAGCGGCTATAACCTAATGGCTAAATACCTCCATCAGCCTAAATTCCACTCCAGATACCAAGTTCATTTGTCAAGCCATTTGAATGTATGCCTACCCAGAAAGTACCCTAGAATGCTTTAATATTTCCAGCTGACACGAAATTGACTTTTAATATTTTCCAGCCAAAAGATCTTTAGATTACAATACACCAACACAATTCCTTCATTGTTTCCATGTAAATCGACCAGATTTAGTTCTCAATTGTCACACTTTCTAAGCGTTTCCTATGTCTAACACCTATACCATTGAAAATGTGACATCTTAGCTTCATTACAATTCAAAGAAAATGGGGGGGGGGGGGGGGTGGTCATGCATTATGCAAGAAAGAACTTATCAGGTGGAATAGGTTACCGTCATTTTGGACCAAATCAGGCTAGGACAAAACCGGTGTTGAGCATTCTTTACTTTCACTTTCAAACAAGGTCAAAATACTAAAATTAATCAAATCAATCATTTCCAGTAAATCCTATACACGTTTACAATGATTTTAAACTCAATGTCATATATTCAATGCATTCTGGTGATGGTATACACTGGTTTCTATGCAAATAAAGGTTGTTTTAGGGACTACTGTGGTGTAGATCAGCCCTGCCTGCTGATGTTTTTATACTAATTTGACCTTTAAGACAAAAAAATGTTTCTAGGAATATGTTTTTTCAAACAAAGTTTGATATAAAATGAACACACAAAAGCAAATATTACGTCAATTAAACGTCTATGTCGCCCCTATAGTATGGTGTGTCAATGCACACTATTTCGGCTTGAACGACATTTGCCTCGCCATCTATAGTGATCATCAAATACTTCTTATCTAACAGCTGATCATCTCCAACAAGATTTCGTCTGACTGCGGCCAGTTCGCAGCCGGTATCTCTCAAAACCTTTACTTGTTGATCACCGACGAATCCATGTTCCAACCTAAGGTTCCGTGCACCTTCCATATTTTCTATTGTGCACAAGCCTGACACAACGGGGACCGAATCACCATTAGCGAGCTTCAACTTTCCGTCCTCTATGTTCTGTTTGAACGGCGGTCTTTCACAGGGCATGGTCACACATGTAGCTGAAAACTTCTTATCACCCCTTTTGTCTTTCGGCTGGGAGCTTTGATTTTGTAAGCGGACAGTCCCTAGCTAAGTGCCTTTCGCTATTACAAACGAAACAACGTCTTGTCTGTTTGTAAGTGTTTGAGTCGGTTTTAACCTTGTGTGTCCTAGATGCCGACACGCTGCTTTCATGGGCCTCTACATACTGCCCAGCTAATGTCGTAACTTCTTTTAGTGATTGTGGAACCCTCTCTCTTAAAGACAAGGCAAGTTTCGACGAACATGTGTTCATGAACTGTTCTCGCAAAAACAAATCTTTCAAACCATCATAAGACTGATCAGCTTCAGACAGCTCTATCCATCTCTGAAAGTATCTTGTCACTCTTGCAATAAACTGAAAAACAGTTTTGCCTTGGTCCGGTCTACTAGTTCGGAATTTGTGCTGAACCCTTCTTCGGTCAACTGATATCGTTTCAGCACAGCTGTCTTCAAAGCCTTATAGTCGTGAGCTTAATCTAGCGACATGCTGGTGGATACTTCCAGCCCCTTGCCTGTTAAAAGTGAGCTTAACCTAATAGCCCATGTCGCTTGGTCCCAACATTGACTGGTTGCGAAACGCTCAAACCGCTCTAGTTAAACATCCATGTTGTCTTTTTCTTCCTCAAACTTTGGTAGTTTCGGCCTAGGAGACGATGAACTGGTATGCTGGAACATCGGTTTTGAGCCTTCGGATGGCATCTCGGACCTAAGGGTCAATATCTCCAAATCACGAGCCTTAATTTCGAGTTCAAACGCACGTCGTTTGTTCTCTTCGTCGATCTCGAACGCACGTCGCTTGTTCTCATCGTCGCGTTGTTGCTCAGCCCAACGTTGATTACGCGCTTTGGCCCTTTCTTCTCGATCAAGGTACTCTGTTTCCTTTTTCTCAGCATACTCTCTTAGCTCCGAACCTTCCAGCCCCAAGCGTTCACCAGCCTCTATCCACTTTGTGAAGTCCATAGCTATATACCGATGCTGATGTATGCTGTAGTCTCGGTTTGTATGAACCTAATGAAACAATCCCGGACGAGCCCCCAATTTGTCAAATGATAAATTGACGTTTTTCTGGGTGTTGTTAGGAGGTGACAATGTCTTAACTATCCTATCACAATCCTAGTGTAAATACCAGTGTATTGCTATTGAGATAGAGAGAGGGTGTCCCTTGTTATCTTAAAGCTTTTTCTAAATTGTCTATATATATAGTAATATATCTATTTACATTTGAAACTCATTTTCAACAATTGAATATAAGATGGGTAAATGAAAAGTTTCTCTCATTCAACATGTTCATGAATGTCACAATCTTTATGTATCAAAATCCATCAAGGGGCTTGTGAATTGTTCCAAAAGTTAATGTTATCACATGCGTATGGTATTTCAATAGGAATGTTAATATTTTCTGATTATCTAAGATATGATTCAAAATTTTGTAATTACACAGGAAACTCGTTATACTTGTTTCCAAAATGACAAACATTTGTTTCTAGCTATGTTTTTTATTTATATTTCAGGTATATTCTGTCCACTTTATGTCGGTGTATATTGTACAAGAGACAACTACAGCAAGGATATCTCTTGTAGGATAGCCAGTTGAATGCAATGTCACTGTAAAGGTCAATACAGCAACAGATGAAGACGTCTTAATTCCCTACTTGGACTGAGATTCTAAAGCCAAACCTGGCCTACACAGGCTACATTGCACAGTGACCAATTATACACACACAAATAAGAATGGATAAACACTTGTCAACAAAATCAACCCATTCCCACTTGCAAACACTCAATTAGAAAATCACTATTAATGAAAGTATACTTTTCGGATTCACTTAAAAACATTGTTGCAAAAGGAGAAACTGCTCATAATGATCAATTTCCCATTCGCTTCACTGTTTTCTAAAAACGTCTACTGTAGGCGAGCTAAAATGCGTCTGATTAGAAATAAAGTGTTTGCCTTTCATATATATTAAAGTTATAGTCATCTGCTTATGGCGAATCAGAGTCAAACAATGTTAGATACCTGTTATATCGACATTGAATTCATGTGGTTATAGTGTCCGCTGCGGGAGCTGGAGACCAGGGTTCGATCTCCGGTCGGGACTTATCAAAAACTAGTAAAGGCTTCCCTTGGCGTTCAGGGTTGTGGGGATAGCAGTGCGACTGATGCATCGGTTTCTGAATAAGTAATACCAATGGTAATTTACACAGGAAACGTCGTGATAAAAAGTAACTGTTGTTGACATAGTCAAACTGAACTATGTTAAAGATTCGCAATCTCTGTTGAAACCAGTCACGCATATTCATGTCCTAGTATTACGTGATTTTGACACAAATTTCTTTTTTATTCATTTTTATCAAAAGGAAAATAGTTTAAACTTGACAACAATATTCAATTGATCTTTTTTCCACAATCAAACACAAAGCAAACTTGACGGGTTATATATTGTTCAAATAATTATATGTACAGACATTTACCCGGGTTATACCTTCAACAAGCACGCATTCAAACGTTCAAGGACACATGCTAATCGTTAGTTTTAGGTCTGGGCTATTGATGTAAAACATTATACGTTACCATGGAAACCTTTCACTGTCATATTTCATGGATGAATTTCCGATATCAACCATGTCCAACAGCGAAACAGGGTTCTTTAATTGACTTGGGATAATTGATTGTCTTTTAACCATATCGGATTAGCAGTCATCCCTTTATTATTTATGCAGCAGTTTCAGAATGCGTGCGTGACCGAGTTAAACGGAATCAAATTCTTTATTTTTCATAAATATCAAATGTATATATTCCTTTGAGCAATCCTCTGCCCGTCTGACTAGCACAGGTAGGCGGAATTTGAGACAAGCCATTCCTGGTTCAATCCACATCGCGACAGATTACATTGTAGTATGCCATTTGGCAAGGCTTACTTCCTAACCTATTACTGATTTTGATCGTGATTCAGAGAGCATCGTATAATGGTTCTTAAATTTGACGTAAAAAACCCCAGCATGGATCAAAGTAACCTATGTTTCTTCGACATTGTTATAACCGTCTGTGTGATAGAGCGTCCGCCTTAAGTGCGGGAGTTCGCCGGTTCTGTCGCAGGCCGGGTCATACCAAATTCTTTCAAAGATGATAGTTGTGGCTAGTATTCCTTGCCGATCAGGATTATTGGGTAAGCATTACCGAGTCGCTGGTGTTAGGTAAAACGGACTAGCTGTACCAAGGTAACGCCATGGTATAACTGAATACTTGATGAAAGCCATGGTATAACTGAATACTTGTTGAAAGCGGCATAACACATTCAAACAAACAAACCTCTACAGTTTGGGAAGTGTGATACAAAATACAGAAAAAAAATAGTCCCCATATTTACGGCAAAAATTATAGGTAATGTTTAGAAAACAGCCCTAGATGAGTTCGCTGGTTGACCGTCACACTTATTTGAGACGGTTTATGCCAGGTTTCATGGACTTAACCCTTTCCCTCATATAGACGCTTTCTGACGCCTCTGCAGCAGACGGATTTTTGAAAAACATAGTGACAAAAGAAGAAATTGCACAAAACGTTCAATTTCTCCTTTTGCCACAATGTTTTCCACTTTTTTGTCATAGGTTATCCATTAAATTATGGAGATTTTCTATGTTTTGACAAAATGCGTTAAAAGTCGTCTGCTGCAGAATTGCCGTATGAGGGAAAGGGTTAATGAACTTTCTTTCGACTTTAAACCCTTCACGCTAAAGTCAATGTAACAGTTTGGTAAACTTAAAGTACGTTAAGTGATGCGACTGCATGTAGATGTATTTGATTAGAAACCTCATACGTATGCATCTAACTATCAGCTTCGAATACATTGGATGCAAACGGATCTTCTGCTTATCAAAAGCATTCCCGTACGAAACAGTCCAGGCGTAATCTAACAGGATTCCTACTGGAATATCACTCTAAATCCTACAAGGAGACCAGCAGGAAAATGGAGCGAAATATGTTAATTAGATTGACAGGAATCCTGTTGGAATATTTGTTAAAAAATCCTTGTAGGAATTTTGTCCTCATTTACATATTTCGGGCCATTTTCCTGCTGGATTCCTTCTACTTTTTTTCCTACCAGGAATCCTTCGAGGAATCCTAGCAGGAAATCAAACCTCATTTGCATATTTCAAAACTCTTGATTCCAGTTACAAAATCCTACAAGGAATATAGAAAAAATCCTACAAGGAATATAGAAAAAGTCCTACAAGGAATATAGAAAAAATCCTACAAGGAATCTCATTACAAAATCCAAAAAGATTTTTGATACTTTAGGTTAAAACTTCCTATCAGGTTTCCTGGTACAAAAATCCTACAAGGAATCGTTCCCTGGTACAAAAATCTTTTATGAGACTCAACAGTGCTTATTTGTACAGTATGTTTAGACAAGAGATGCAATGCGGTTGCAAGCAACGGAAAACTCCAGCTAAGAGGCTACATTTTATATCCAATCTTCACCAAGCTCTACACTGGGTCATGTGGGGTCAAAAACTAGGCTACCAGGTCAAGTGTTAAAAACAATCATTGAGGTTTTAAGCCGTTTTCAACATTATTTCAGTCACTGCAACTTTTAGAATAACTTTTGGAATAACTTTTGAACACTTCAAAGGGCTCATATCTTCATAAAAGAATATTCATTTCCATCAAGTCTAGTTCATGTTTGAAACTGGGTCATGATGGGTCAAAAACTAAGTCCCTCTGTCAAATTGAGCACTCTAGAGGCACCCACACAGTCCACAAATTTTAAAATATATTTGTTCAAGTAACTGATAATTTACCAAAGTGGTCCAAGCAATCTCTACACTTGGGGGGTTGGATCTTTTTTCACAATAAATTAACTTCTTTACTTTAGATTCCATCCTGGAAATCAGTGATGGAAAATCAGTTATGTGAACTATAACATAATCAAAGCACTGCAAGTGCTCACAGCAAGGGGCTAACTGCAGATAACATTTGGACAAGGATTTGCCGATCCCAAAAGTCTAACTTGAACACTTTACACTAGCAATTTGTTAGTTATCACTTTATATCCATATATTAAATGATAAAGGAGTAAAGCAAAACACTGTAAACACAGTATGATGGTCTATCGATATACTAAAAGTTGGCATACACATGCGCATCTGCTATCTGGATAGTTTCTGCTTAGCACACCTCCTGGTTTACAATGGATTTTAGTTGTGTCTTTTTTTTAATGCAATTAACACATATACATTTCATATCAAAATCACAATAACCTTACAATGATAATTATATTGAGAGTCCAATTTTACTTTCAAAGCAGAAATAAAATCCTGTGTTATCTACATTTTCCTCAGCGTGCAATGACTGAAATACTGTTCAAAACGACGTAAAACATCATACACACGATTTAATCATTTCTTAGTGTTTCACACCGCATAGGTGAATAGTTTTAAATGCATTGCTTTTGAATTCATTTTAAATCCCAACATTTTGAAAGAGTTTATTGCAGCGGTGTTAAATGACAATTGCACCACTGATATCGGCAATTTATAAGACAAAAAATATTATATTTTTTTTACAAAAAAATTATCTGCCCAGAGCGGGAATCAAACTCAAGTCTCCCGTTTAACGGCCAAACATTCTAACCACTACGTTACGCGGCCACTTCGATAGGTTCTATTTATAACATAATTATAAACCAATACACGAGTTAGCGAAATATTTAGTATGAAACGTTTTATATTGATAAAAAACAAATGTCATTTAAATCATTTGTTTTATAATTGGGACTTGACTATCTTATTCCGTCTACAGAGGTTGTTCAGGTTAATTTTGGTTGAACATTTGATGTATTTACCTAGGAATCTAAAATGAAATACTCTAGTACTTAGATTCAAGATTAACGTTTCCGCTGATAATACATTTTATTCGAAAGGATTTTTGGAAATTACGACGCCTAGGCTCACTTGCACATTTATCGTATATATGTTATATTTTGTCATCTGTTTATTCTATTATCATTTAAATAATTTGAATGTTTGAGTATATATGTTATCATTGGAACACATTTATCTTAATTTGTTTTTGAGTCGGAATCGAAAAATTACCTTTACTCCATTCGATTTACAATATTTAGGAATTACCAATGAACTTTACGCGCGATCAAGTATGTTGAAAGCGTAGAAATACATTTTAATTATTAATCATGTAATTCATATGTTTTAACATAAAAAATCTTTCGAGTTATTCTTTTTGGGTTAGTGATGTCGAATCAAATCAATTTTCGGCTTCATATGTCAACAAGTTACCGCATTTTGATTTTTAAACAGGAACTATTGGCGGTTCAAGATGACCAACATGGAAATTAGCTGGCAACAGTCATTTCATTTTTAACAAAATATTCCACAAATCATCCACTTTCATTGACATTATGTACGATCTGCAACCACCAATACATCTATATGAAGTCGAGATGGTGTTCAGAAACGGAGAGCTGATGTAGAAAGACAGATGTGAAGTAATTCCATGCCGATATCGTAAAACCTCTGTCTAGATTCCAGTCTCAAAATGATGCGTCGTTTCGAAAATTAGCTACTATAGCAATTGGCTCTAAAGAGCCCCTTGCTAAAAATAGAAGCAAGAGGGCCAAGATGGTCCTTAATCGGGTCACCAAATACGGAAAATCTATAAGTAAAATTATTAAAGAGAGTGGACTAGACCACTACTTTAGGTTCAAATATCCAACAGGATTCTAGAACTAAATCCTACCAGGAATCCAAATCAATCTTTTACTAGCATAAATAATAACTGTAAATGTTTAATCAAGAGATGCTGATAATGCATTATTGATTTATTTGATGGTAATTAACATATATCAGATCAAAATCTTTTATCCTTTCGCGCATACATAATTATATGCTTTTTGAAAACATTGTGGAAAAAGAAGAAAATGCTCATAATGAGCAACTTCTCCTTTTGCCACAATGTTTTCAACTCTATTAAAAATACCACTTTAGTTTATTGAGATTTTCCATAATAATTAATTTTGCCAGGACATACATGTTCAAAGTCAGCTGCTGCAGATCCCTTGTATGAGGGAAAGTGTCAACTTAAAATTCTAAAACGAACACAAGCATTCACAATTCAAGAAGTAGGTTGAAAAACTGTTCACAAACAATTCAAGAATATTCACTTAAAAACAAAGGGTGATCTGGAACCAGTTTAACTTAAAGAATTAATCCATTTGATTGTGCATGAACAAAGCACTGATGGGTATCACTAAGCAGAGTCTGGTAGAGTCTGGTGGTCAAATCATCAGTCGTCAACTATGGGGAATGGTTAAGTTTGTTTCAGTGGGGTGATGACAGGACCATCCTCTATAATGGGCTCTTTTAAGTTGTTGTGTATGGAGCTATTCAAATGAAAATAAAAGATAGAATATTATAATAAATGAACCATTTTTGAGATTGTTCTTAGACTCAAGCTCAAGTTTGCATTCTGATAAACCAGCTTCAATTTTCATCTATAGACGTTCATTTAAGATAAATATCTAATATAAAGTAAGTTTGCAAATTTATCTCAAATTCTTTTCTTAATATTCATGGTTGAATATTGCATTCTTGAGTTCAAGTCTTAGAATATTCTCAAGAACGGTTGGTGAATGCAAGGTCTGGCCTCTGCCTATCTATCAATTAACACGTTTTATTCTTCATTAATTTGACGAGGTCTGTATGAAAGATTTACATAAATTTTGCGGACTTAGACCTCATCTAGGGGTTTCTTTAGAGACCGAGATATAAAATTAATAAACGATATGCCTCTCAAATAGCGCTTAAAATTAATTCATATTTCCCCTAAAGTATGTTTACGAACTAAAATCTCTTCAGAATCAGTATATCTTAAAAATATTTATCAATTAATTTATTACAAAACATTTTTCACCTTGACCGAGCTATACAATGAATGAACGATATGCCTCTCAAATAGCAATTCAATATTAAATTCATAAGTATGTTTAAGAACTAAAATCTCTTCAGAATTAGTTAGCTGTAAACGTAAAACAGTACGGAATATATATTTTGACATTTTCACTCCCATGTAATGGATTATTACTTAGAAAGCAAGTGGTAATTTGTAAGTAATACTCAAATTACATGGGAGTGAACATATCAAAATATATATTCTGTACTGTTTTACCTTTAAAGCTAACTAATTCTGAAGAGATTTTAGTTCTTAAACATACTTAAGGGGAAATATGAATTTAATACTGAAGTGTTATTTGAGAGGTATATCGTTCATTGATTTTATAGCTTGGTCATGGTGAAACATGTTATGTTATAAGTCAATTGATAAATAAACAAATGATTTACTACTCGATTACTAAACTGTCAAAATGAATAATATGTACTCTTTTATTTATAAAGCACATAGATACTGAAGAGATTTTTGTTCTTAAACACACTTAAGGGGAAATATGAATTAAATTTTAAGTGCTATTTGAGAGGCATGTCGTTCATTAATTTTATAACTCGGTCTCTTACGAAAATATTTTGTTTAAGAATTATGAATTAATAAAAAGATGATATTTACCTCATGATTTTAAGTAAAAATCCATTAAATTGGAGCGAAAATGTCAAAATATATATTTCGTACTGTTTCATTTTTAAAGCTTACTATTACTTAGTATTTATTTCTTAAACATACTTAAGGCGAAATATGAATTTAATATTAAAGTGCTATTTGAGAGGCATATCGTTCATTAATCTTATAGCTCGGTCACTGTAAATATGCGCTTTTAGGTATAAAGATCGCATATTCATCTAAGTACACATACATCAATAACTATTTCATCATCATAATTGAATGAATATGGCGAATTTTTGTTTGTTATTGGCGATATTGTAAAATATCATACATGTATCGTCATTTATATCGATATTTGAATGAAACAAATTACCCATGAGATCATTTACACCAAGGCATTTCGAAAAAACAGATCTATATTACCGCTACTGGGTCAAAGTTTATCTACAGGGGGTGAGGAATTTACAGCGTAAAGTACCACATGTTGACAGATTAATTAACCGTTGAATACATGGTATTGTTTCATAATCAAATGTAAACAAATGCAGTAAACATAGAAGCTGGTAGCCAATTTTATGTGAAACATGTACCTTTACCTAAGCAGATATCGTTTCTAAAATCACACATCTCATTACTCATTTAGAATTAGAAAACCAACCTTTTAATTCATATCAGCTACCTTTCTTTGAAACGAATAATCTAATTGTAAATGACGGAATATACAACATGCATGTCTTTTTATATGTATCAGTATTATACTATGAGAAAACTTTCCTTTATTGTATATTTCCCAATCGTCTTTTTGCCTAAAAAGCTCTATCATCTTCCATTAGAAGTTGATTCGTACATCTTATATAGTTCCAGATACTGTTTTTCTTTCTAAATTTGAATTTTATCGATTTTATTAGTACAATTCATAAAACTATTTACAAAGGTATACATTAAGTACACATTAATCGACAAATTAAATACTTTTTTTTCCCATTTCTTATATTTTGCTTATGTCATTCTTATATTACATACTCAACAGTTGAAAAATGTTTTGTTATAAATTAATTAAGTAATAAACAATGTTTTACCACTGGATTTTTGAATTGGAACTAAAATGTCAGAATAGATATTTTGTACTGTTTTATTTTTAAAGCATTTCCCTGATAAGAAAATTTTCACGTTTTCAGCCTTGGTGTTTCTCCACTTTATTTCTTTATGAATTGTATCTCTGTTATTTAAAGAGATAGCAGGTTGAAATTTTGTGAAAGAATGTACTTTATTTACAGGATACGAACATTATCGCGTTTTCCAGTCTTGTCCATATTATGTGGGAAAAGGAACCATTTGATTTTTCTCCTCTTTATTACTATATGAATAGTGTCTCTGTTATTAGAAGGGATAGCAGATTAATATTTTGTGAAAGGATGTACTTTATTTCCCTGATATGAAAATTATCGTGTTTTCCAGTCTTGTACTGTTAATGATGGAAAAGGAGCCATTTTATATTTACCCTCTTTATTTCTATATCTTTGTTATTGAAAGAGATAGCCGGTTGACATTTTGT
Organism: Serripes groenlandicus; assembly: GCA_031761405.1. NCBI lineage: Eukaryota > Metazoa > Mollusca > Bivalvia > Cardiida > Cardiidae > Serripes > Serripes groenlandicus. The sequence goes on from JASEVX010000002.1 coordinate 17,308,690, forward strand.
AAAAAGATGCACTGTACTTCAATGACAATAAAATGATCGCGTTTTTCAGTCTGATCCTTGTAATGTGGGAAAACGAGCCATTTGATATTTTCCCGCTTTATTTCTCTATGGTTTGTATTTTAGTACGTAAACATACTTAAGGCGAAATATGATCAAAATATCAAAAACGCTATTTGAGAGGCTTTTCGTTCTTTAATTTTATAAGTCGATCTCTTTGAAAAACGTTTCATGGTAGATTGATCTTAATAAGGTTGATATTTTGTGAAAGGATGTATTGTATTTGCCTGATACGAAAATTATCTCGTTTGCCAGTCTTGTCCTTATAATGTGGGAAAAGGAGCTCTTTGATATTTCTCTTCTTTATTACTATATGAATTGTATCTCTGTTATTAAAAAAAGATAGCATATTGATATTTTGTGAAAGGATTTACTTTATTTCCCTGATACGAAAAGAATCGCTTTTTTCCAGTCTTATCCTTATAAGGTGGGAAAAAGAGCCATTTGATTTTTCTCCTCTTTATTACTATATGAATTGTATCTCTGTTATTGAATCAAAATATGTTTTCTTTCTCGATTTGACACAATGATGATATTGCGACTTTAAAAGGTAAAACAAAAATCGAACCCTAAATGCTAATCAAAGTGTTTTATGGAATAGCCATTCACTGCAAAAGATGCTGCAAACATATTATTTCACGAGCATAGTTTCTCCATCGTTCATGTATACAATTTTTAATTAACTCCATGAAATCGCCTTAGCTAGAGTAAGACTAGAGAAAGAGCAGCATTCGAAATCCCAGAAAGTCGTTATTGCACACAATACATCAATTTCTAATTTTTAATTCTTAAAGTTAAACATGAATTATTATAGAATATACAATGATTAAATGTTTTCATTTGTGATCTAGTATCTGACTTATTCAGACAGCGTCCCTTCTCTGATTAAACAGGGCGAATACAATCGACTTGAGTCTTCTGAACTTGTAAATATATATTTTTTTGTTAAAGGGCACTTATGTAGAAATAAAACAAACAAGGGAATGAGCTCCATTTCTATTTCGTCTATTCACGTGTATGCACTTTATGAAATATTTCGTACAGGAAAACAAAGCATCAAAATAATACAATGAATTTTCGGGGGCTGAAAACTGCTTCAAGTGAAAACCTCAAAAATATATTTATAAACAGAAAAATATAGTTCAATTTTGTATTTCTACATATGGTTGAATATAAATAAAGAGACCGAATAAGGAAGCATTTTTATTCCCCGTATCTTAGGGAGAAACACTTAAAGAGAAATATTTGTAATTAGACGTTTTAGATAAGGGCAATAAGGCTTAAATGAAAGAAGAAATAATTTAAAACATTGTAGTTGATTGTAATTAAAGATTTACCATTAAATATAATCAAAAATCATTGTTTGAAATAAATTCCCCCCAAGTATGTATTTTATAGCACTTTATCTATTGTTTATTTGTCTATAGTTGTTAACTAATTTCCTTTAAATCTTTATTACATTGTTGTTAAAAATAGAAGCAAGAATAAATATAGTTTGACGGTTGAGTTTTATCCGCGATTGTATGGGCATACCCATTCGGGGATGACGCTGTCCAGGACTACACCGGTAGATGACCACCCCGTATATTTCCCATTTGGGTCGATACCAGTGGCCGAAATCTCAGTGTAACCCTGGGTCTACTTGCATTGCTCTCTGGTTGTTTATATCTGGGTGCAAGGGTCCTCTTACTATCCGAGCGGAGACGTTGTCGGGAATCCTTGCCCCCTGATATATGTTACATATAATAGCTTAGGCGTAATGAGTCGGTAGTGTGAAATTGATCTATTCCATTCCATATCAACTGTTCATAATTAGTCTATAATGGACCGAGCATGCACATTTGCTATGGGATATTCCCCTATCTGTCCGGAAGTAATCTTTTTTTATGATTATGTTATCAATCAGCTCTAATAGCGAGCAATAGCCGGTGTGTAGTACACCCGGTGAGACCTTTAGGATCTCCCTTCCCGGCTCAAGCTGCCCCTTATACTTGTTATGGAATTATTTTTGTGCGCACACTTGAGGCGATTATACCATTCGGTGTGAATTAAAATGTCAAGGAGTGGCTATTGTCTTATGTAGTAAATGCTTCCGTATGAATTTTTTGTTTGTTTGTTTGGAGTTTAACGCCGCTTTCAACAGCTTTGGTCATATCACGGCGGTCAGTGCACCTACCCATGTTTTCCTGGCTTTCCCACACCAGTACTTACACAACATTCTTTCGAAGCCACTGACTACTTTCTCACATAGATCAGAGGTGAGAGGCAATGGAAAACATCGCCCGAAAGAATGTCGCCGCAACCGGGTATCGAACCCGTGACCTCCAGATCACGAGTCAGATACGCTACCAATTGAGCTACCCGGCCGGGTTTCCGTATGAAAGTACTGATTCTTTATAATCTGGAAAAGAACGATAACTGGAACAATGAACTGCATTATTTATTATTATATATAATATATTGAAACACAAAAATGCCCTACATTGACTAACCGAAACCAATTTAAAAAAACCAACACTATTACTATTGATAAAGAGACAGCTACTGTTGGTGGCTGTACGTGGTTCTGTGCTGTGGAAAGAAATATGACAATATGACACAGGTAATCAATATTTCAATGTCACAAAATGTTATCATACCATTGTACAAGGTAGTTTGCACATTTAAGGCGAATACAATATTAACTGAATTATTAAATATAATATATTGTAACACAGAAGCCGCACATTTTCTTACTAAAGGCAGCTTTTAATAATGACACTATTGCTATTGACAAGTAATAACTACTGTTAGTTGTGGTCCATACTTCTGTGCTATGGAAATAAATCAATTTTTAAATGTGATGAAATGTTATGATACCTTTATACAAGGCATCTTGCACACATAACCCATTAATAGGAACGAGCTATATAACTTAAAATGTCATAGAGTTGCTTCTGTCTAAGTTAAACATTGCTTCCGTTTAAAAGTATAGATAATTTGACAAATGCCAGCGCTGAACGTAACGGGTTATAAATCATAACTTGAAACTACAAAACTAACACTTAAGGCGAAAATATACCGAATATAATAAAAGTGACTAAGACTTTCTTTAAGCGGAAAATGAACGACTACCTGAACGATTAGCTGCATTATTATATACAATATTTTGTAACACAAAGGCCGTACATTGGCTAATATAAGCAAACATTTAACAAGAACACTACGTCACGAAATATTATCATACCTTTTTAGACGGTATTTTGCACACTTAAGGCGAATATACCTAACGGTGTGAAATAAAATGTCAAGGAGTGGCTACTGTCTTATGCTGTAAATGCTTCCGTATGGAAGTATAGATTCTTTATAATCTGGAAATGAACGACTACTTGAACAATGAACTGCATTATTATGTATAATATATTGTAACACAAATGTCGTACATTGACTAACCGAAACCAACTTTTAACAAAAACACTATTAATATTGACAAAGTCATCGCTACTGTTGCTGGTTGTACGTGCTTCTGTGCTGTGGAAAGAAATATGACAATATGACATAGGTAATAAATATTTGAATGTCACGAAATGTTATCATACCATTGTACAGGGTAGTTTGCACATTTACGGCGAATACAATATTAATTGAATTATTATATATAATAAATTGTAACACAGAGCCGCACATTTTCGAACTAAAGGAAGCTATTATTAATAACACTTTTGCTATTGACAAGTAATAGCTACTGTTGGTTGCGGTCCGTACTTCTGTGCTATGGAAATAAATCAATGTTTAAATATGTTGAAATGTTATCATCCCTTTATAAACTGCATCTTGCACACATAACCCACTTATGGGAACATGCTATATAACTTAAAATGTCATAGAGTTGCTTCTGTCTAATTTAAACGTTGCTTTCGATAGAAAGTATAGATAATTTGGCAACGTAATGGTATCATAATCATAAGTAGAAAACACAAAACTAACACTTAAGGCGAACATATGCCGATTATAAAAAAAGTGACTAGGGGGTTCTTTATAAACTGGAAAAGAACGACTACCTGAACAATTAACTGCATTATTTTTTACAATATATTGTAACCAAAAGGCCGTACATTGGCTAACGGAAGCAAACATTTAACAAGAACACTACGTCACGAAATAGTATCATACCTTTTTAGACGATATTTTGCACGCTTAAGGCGAATATACCATACAGTGTGAATTAAAATGTCAAGGAGTGGCTACTGTCTTATGTAGTAAACGCTTCCGAATGAAAGTATAGATTCTTTATAATCTGGAAATGAAGGACTACTGGAACAATGAACTACATATACATGTCACGAAATGTTATCATACCATTGTACACGGTAGTTTGCACATTTAAGGCGAATACAGAAATAACTGAATTATTATATATAATACATTGTAACACAGAAGCCGCACATGTTCTTGATAAAGGCAGCTTTTAATAATAACACTATTGCTATTGACAAATAATAACTACTGTTGGTTGTGATCCGTACTTCTGTGCTATTGAAATAAATCAATTTTTAAATGTGATGAAATTTTATCATACCTTTATACACGGCATTTTGCACACATAACCCTCTTGAGAACATGGTATATAACTTAAAATGTCTTAAAGTTGCTTCTGTCTAATCTAAACATTGCTTCCGTTTGAAAGTATAGATGATTTGGCAAATGCCAGTGCTGAACGTAACGGAATAATACTCATAAATTGAAACCACAAAACTAACACTTTATGCGAAAATGTACCGAATATAATAAAAGTGACTAAGGGTTACTCTTTATAATCTGGAAATGAATGACTACGCGAATAATTAACTGCATTATTATATACAATACATTGTAACAAAAAGGCTTTACATTGGCTTACGAAGCGAACATTTAACAAGAGCACTACGTCACGAAATAATATCATACTTTTTTAAATGGTATTTTGCACACATAAGGCGAATATACTAAACGGTGTGAATTAAAATGTCAAGGATTGGCTACTGTTTTATCTAGGAAACGCTTCCGTATGAAAGTATAGATTCTTTATATTTAGGAAATGAACGATTACTGGAACAATGAACTGCATCATTTATTATATATAATATATTGTAACACAAATGCCGTACATTGACTAACCGAAACCAATTTACAAAAACTCTATTATTGACAAAGTGATAGCTACTATTGCTGGTTGTACGTGCTTCTGTGCTGTGGAAAGAAATGTGACAATATTACAGAAATGCCGTACATTGATAACCGAAACCAACTTTTAACAAAAACACTATTACTATTTACAAAGTGATAGCTAGTGTTGCTGGTTGTACGTGCTTCTGTGCTGTGGAAAGAAACATGACAATATGACATAGGTTATCAATATTTGAATGTCACGAAATGTTATCATACTATTGTACACGGTAGTTTGCACATTTAAGGCGAATACAAAATTAACTGAATTATTATATATAATACATTGTTACACGTAACCCCTACATTTTCTAACTTAAGGCAGCTTTTAATAATAACACTATTGCTAATGGCAAAAAATAGATACTGTTGGTTGCGGAACGTACTTCTGTGCTGTGGAAATAAATCAATGTTTAAATGTGATGAAATGTTATCATACATTTATACACGGCATCTTGCACACATAACACAATAATGGGAACATGCTATAATGTCAATTTTTTGAACATGCAGTATACTTTAAAATGTCAAAGAGTGGCTGCTGTCTAACCTAAACATCGCTTGCGTTTGAAAGTATAGATAAGCGCTGAACGCTGTGTATTGAAACCACTAAACTAACACTTAAGGCGAAAATATACCGAATATAATATAAGTGACTAAGGGGTTCCTTATAATCTGGAAATGAACGATTACCTGAACAATTAACTGCATTATTATATACAATACATTGTAACACAAAGGCCATTTTGCACACTTATAGCGAATATACAATACGGTTTGAAGTAAAATGTCAAGCAATGGCTACTGTCTTATGAAGTAAATGTTTCCGTATGAAAGTTAAAAAAAAAGGCAGGTTTTAACAACAACACGTTTGCTGTTAACAAGTAATAGCGACTTTTGGTTTCTGTATGTGCTTCTGGGCTGTGATACGAAATATGACAATGTGACATTTTAGATGTATTTTGCACACTTAAGGCGAATATACCATACGGTATGAATAAAAATGTCAAGGAGTGACTACTGTCTTATGTAGTAAATGCTTCCGTATGTAAGTCTAACAAAAGGCAGCTTTTAATAACAACACAATTGCTGCTAACAAGTATTAACGACCTGTATGTGATTAGAAATATGACAATGTGACATAGTAATCAATATTAAAATTGTCACGAAATGTTACCATACCATTGTACACGGTAGTTTGCACATTTAAGGCGAATACATTATTAACTGATTTATCATATTTAATACATTGTTACACAGAGGCCGTACATTTTCTTAACTAAGGGCAGCTTTTAATAATAACACTATTGCTATTGACAAGTAATAGCTACTTTTGTTTGTGGTACGTACTTCTGTGCTGTGGAAATAAAACAATGTTTAAATGTGATGAAATGTTATCATACCTTTATACACGCCATCTTGAACACATAACCCACTTATGAGAACATGCTATATAACTTAAAATGTCATAGAGTTGCTTCTGTCTAATCTTAACATTGCTTCCGTTTGAAAGTATAGATAATTTGACAAATACCAGCGCTGAACGTAACGGAATAATAATCATAACTTGAAATCACAAAATTAACATTTTAGGCGAAAATATACCGATTATAATAAAAGTAGCTAAGGGTTTCTATATAATCTTGAAATGAACGACTACCTGAACAATTAAATGCATTATTATATACAATATATTGTAACACACAGGCAGTACATTGGCTAACGGAAGCAAACATTTAACAAGAACACTACGTAACAAAATATTATCATACTTTTTTTTTAGACGGTATTTGAACACATAAGGCGAATATTTTATACGTTGTGAATTAAAATGTCAAGGAGTGGCTACTGTCTTATGTAGTAAATGCTTCCGTATGAAAGTACAGATTCTTTATAATCTGGAAATGAACGACTACTGGAACAATGAACTGCATTATTATATATCATATATTGTAATACAAATACCGTACATTGACTAACCGAAACCAACTTTTAACAAAAACACTTACTATTGACAAAGTGATAGCTACTGTTGCTGGTTTTAAGTGCTTCTTGTGCTGTGGAAAGAAATATGACAATATGACATAGGTAATCAATATTTCAATGTCACGAATTTGTATCATACCGTTGTACACGGTAGTTTGCACATTTAAGGCGAATAAAATATTAACTGAATTATTATATATCATACATATTAACACAGAAGCCGCACATTTTCTAACTAAAGGCAGCTTTTATTAATAACAATATTGCTATTGACAAGTAATAGCTACTGTTTGTTGCGGTACGTACTTTTGTGCTATGGAAATAAATCAATGTTTAAATGTGATGAAAAGTTATCATACCTTTATACACGGCATCTTGCACACATAACCTACTCATGGGAACATGCTATATAACTTAAATTGTCATAGAGTTGCTTTTGTCTAATCTAAACGTTGCTTCCGTTTGAAATTATAGAGAATTTGACAAATGCCAGCGCTGAACGTAACGGAATAATAGTCATACCTTGAAACCACAAAACTAACAAATTATGTGAAAATATACCGAATATAATAAAAGTGACTTAGGGGTTCAGTATAAGCTTGAAATGAACGACTACCTGAACAATTAACTGCATTATTATATACAACATATCGCAACAGAACGGTCGTACATTGGCTAACGGACACAAACATTTAACAAGAGCACTACGTCACGAAATATTATCATACCCTTTTGGACGGTATTATGCACACTTGAGGCGAATATACCATACGGTGTGAATTAAAATGTCAAGGAGTGGCTATTGTATTATGTAGTAAATGCTTCCGTATGAAAGTACAGATTCTTTATAATCTGGAAAAGAACGGTAACTGAAACAATGAATTGCATTATTCTATATAATATATTGAAACACAAAAATGCCCTACATTGACTAACCGAAACCAATTTAAAAAAAAAAAAAACACTATTACTATTGACAAAGAGAAAGCTACTGTTGCTGGCTGTACGTGGTTCTGTGCTGTGGAAAAAAATATGACAATATGACATAGGTAATCAATATTTCAATGTCACGAAATGTTATCATACCATTGTACACGGTAGTTTGCACATTTAAGGCGAATACATTATTCACTGAATTATTATATATAATACATTGTAACACAGAAGCCGCAAATTTTCCTACTAAAGGCAGCTTTTAATAATAACACTATTGCTATTGACAAATAATAACCACTGTTGGTTGTGATCCGTACTTCTGTGCTATTGAAATAAATCAATTTTTAAATGTGATGACATTTTATCATACCTTTATACACGGCATCTTGCACACATAACCCACTTAATAGGAACATGCTATATAACTTAAAATATCTTAAAGTTGCTTCTGTCTAATCTAAACATTGCTTCCGTTTAAAACTATAGATGGTTTAGCAAATGCCAGCGCTGAACGTAACGGAATAATAATTTAACATGAAACCACAAAAATAACACTTAAGACGAAAATGTACAGAATATAATAAAAGCGACTAAGGGGTACTCTTTATAATCTGGAAATGAATGACTACGCGAATAATTAACTGCATTATTATATACAATACATTGTAACACAAAGGCCTTACATTGGCTAACGAAGCAAACATTTAACGAGAGCACTACGTCACGAAATAATACCATACTTTTTTAAAGGGTATTTTGCACGCTTAAGGTGGAATCATACCTTTGAAATAACGTCGTTTTGACGTCAAAACGTACGTTTTTTGCGACAATGACAGTGTTGTTAAAGAAATCACCATGGCTTTCTCGTTTGAAATGGTATTTGGAAAAAGTTAACACCAGACCGAAGCAAATAAAATTACCTACGTAGTGATGTAATTTCCATACAACTGCCAAGACAATTAACGTAACATAAGGGGAGTAAAAATGAAACTTTCGCTAAAATATTTTAACAGTAATTCGGTTATTTCAAATTTATTAAAAATTCGCCCGAGAGATTTTTTTCGAAAAGTTATATGATTTAGAACAACCTTTTGTATACCATTTACCAAAGTTTCAAGAAAATCTATCGTGCAGATCTTTAGGAAATCGCAATGACGTTAAGGCTCTGTTACGCGACAAACCGTACACTGCGGAATTTAAATTGAAACGTACCCAGGGTTATTAAAATGAACTCCCGATTTTTCATAAAAATAATAAATTTTATTCTTTTACGAAAGTGGTAAATTGTATCTATTATAATATTACATATGTTTTATATAAATTGACCTGTCTACTTCGCTGTTTATCTGTTAAATCATTTTTTCACATGCCATGTATTAGTATTAGTATTAGTCTCAAACCGTCGCTTGCAGTTCTTATAGATAGATCTTATTTCACTTATTCGAATACATGTAATTCGACATTTACATAAACAAATTGATACGGGGACATCAAATAGTAATTCGATATAACATGAAGTTTCATGATTTTACATAACCCAACATATTCTTCAAACAAGAGCATCGTCAGAATTATCATAGAAGAAATTGTTAATATATTTTATTATTACTTTCATATTTGTCACTCTAGGTATTTTGTGATGTATTTTCAGATAACAGTAAATACAGAATGCGTTTCTCTTAATCAGGCAAAAAGCAAGGTTCAGAACTTCAAAGATTATAACTGAACAGCATGCAAAGCTTTCTATCTATTCTATCCGTGATTATGCTTTTGTTATTTAAGGAAACACTTTATATGATAAAAAACATCGAGAATATCTATTTGACTTTCTTCCCTTTGGAAAACCTTATGTACAATATTCTATGAAAGTTCTGAATTGATTGTATTCACACAGCCCCGCAGTTCAATTCAACCTAGAGCTGTTTGAAAACAGGTGTTTATTGACAATATTTTCCTGTATAGTTTGGGTAAATAACCCACTATTATTGTCTACATACATATCCCGTGGAGTGCTATCACATCGTTGTCTGTACTAGTAGTGAGCCTTCGATGTCATTGCACAGGTGTCTAGAAATTGTAGACAGTTTATAGTCGGGTAATGATACATTTGTTTTATTATTGGAAGTGTGTCGACAACACATGTAATTAGGTACGAACATGTGACCAAAGGTGTGATCTTCTACGGTGTTATGGCATCGTGATTTACTTAAAATCAACCCAATAGCTTGTCTTGAAATTTGGGTTTAGGGTAAAAAACAATTCTCAAGACAAACCGAAGTACATGTAGTTTTAAAATAACGGGGACATATGGAGTAACAAAAAAAAGATAGAAGAAGGGATGGGTGACGGTTTCATTTTCACAATGCGCGTACCGGCGCACGTCAGCAGTATTACGGCATAGCGTTTTACTAAAAGTCCGCCCGATATATTTCCAACAAATTTGAATAAATTGGAGAAATAATGGGGTTCTGAATTATAATGATTTTTTTAAAAGAAATATCTAGGGCCTTTTTTTTTTTAGTAAATTAGACGTAAGGTAATAACTGTATTATTAGTCAGAGAGTTCGTTAAATAAACCAAGTTTTGCTTTAAAATTACATTATTTAAGGAAAAGTTGTGAACTATATATCATGACGGAGTTTATATTATTTGCTTCAAATCAATGTTAATATAAGATGAGATAGTAATGGTCATTCCTTTAATCACACATAACTGCGCAGCTGTGTAAACACAAATAACAATTTAATCAAAAACTTGCTGCAAACGACAACAACATTATCACGGATAGAATACCAAGAAAGCTTTGCATGACAGGTATAGACTTCGAAATTCTCAAAATTGCATATTGAGAACAACATTTGTATACTGTTATCTCAAATATGATACACAAAACAAGGGTGACATATAATATTTGTGATAATTATATTTCATATATAGAACAACAGTTAAACAGGAAAGTTAACGAGTCAGTTTATACATATGACAAATCAAAATATTATTTTGTTGTTTTTCTGATGATTTACGACCGTAATTACTTTATTTCTTTAAATAGAAGCACATATATACTACCTACCATTATTCTTTAGGGGATAGCTTAAATTTAGAATGAAATTGATAACTATAAGGAAAAATAAAGTATTCATTTTAATTACCCTGGATGCGTCTCAATGTTTAATTCCGCAATGAACGTTACGACGCACACACGAGGTTTAACGCTATTGTGATTTATTAAAAATCGACACGATAGATTTGCTTGAAAGTTTGGCAAATGGTAGATGAATAGGTGTTCCATGTTATATTTTATTTAAAAAAAAATCTCTCGGGCGAATTTTAAATAAGTTAGAAATAATCAAATTACTGTTAAAATATTCTAGCGAAATTTCTACTTTAAGTCGCTTTATGTTACGTTACTTGTCATGACAGATGTATGGAATTGATATCATCATACAGGTTATTGTATTCTCTTCAGTTTAAAGTTCATTTTATCCGAATCCAAATTGAAATGAGGAAGTAATGTTGATTTCTTTAACAACACTGTCATTGTCACAAAAACGTACGTTTTGACGTCAAAAACGACGTTATTTCAAAGGTATGATTCCACCTTAAGGCGAATATACCATACGGTGTGAGTTAAAATGTCAAGAAGTGGCTACTGTCTTATGTAGTAAACACTTCCGTATGAAAGTATAGATTCTTTATAATCTGGGAATGAACGACTACTGGAACAATGAACTACATATATATGTCACGAAATGTTATCTTACCGTTGTACACGGTAGTTTGCACATTTAAGGCGAATACAATATTAACAGAATTATTATATATGATACATTGTTACACGTAACCCCTACATTTTCTAACTTAAGGCAGCTTTTAATAATAACACTATTGCTAATGACAAAAAATAGATACTGTTGGTTGCGAACGTACTTCTGTGCTATGCAAATAAATCAATGTTTAAATGTGGTGAAATGTCATCATACATTTATACACGGCATCTTGCACACATAACACACTAATGGGAACATGCTATAATGTCAATTATTGGAACATGCTGTATACTTTAAAATGTCAAAGAGTGGCTGCTGTCTAACCTAAACATCGCTTGCGTTTGAAAGTATAGATAAGCACTGAACGTTGTGTATTGAAACCACTAAACTAACACTTAAGGCGAAAATGTACCGAATATAATATAAGTGACTAAGGGGTTCTTTATAATCCGGAAATGAACTATTACCTGAACAATTAATTGCATTATTATATACAATACATTGTAACACAAACGCCATACATTGGCTTACGGAAAGAAACTTTTATCAAGAAAGCTACGTCATGAAATATTATCATACCTTTTTAGATGAGATTTTGCACACTTAAGGCGAATATACCATACGGTATGAATTAAAATGTCAAGCAAATGTCTCATGAAGTAAATGCTTCCGTATGAAAGTCTAACAAAAGGCAGCTTTTAATAACAACACGTTTGCTGTTAACAAGTAATAGCGACTTTTGGTTTCTGTATGTGCGTCTGGACTGTGATACGAAAAATGACAATGTGACATTTTAGATGTATTTTGCACACTTAAGGCGAATATACCATACGGTATGTATTAAAATGTCAAGCAATGGCTACTGTCTTATGAACTAAATCCTTCCGTATGAAAGTCTAACAAAAGGCAGCTTTTAATAACAACACGTTTGCTGTTAACAAGTAATAGCGACTTTTGGTTTCTGTATGTGCGTCTGGGCTGTGATACGAAATATGACAATGTGACATTTTAGATGTATTTTGCACACTTAAGGCGAATATACCATACGGTATGAATTAAAATGTCAAGGAGTGGCTATTGTCTTATGTAGTAAATGCTTCCGTATGTAAGTCTAACAAAAGGCAGCTTTTAATAACAACACAATTGCTGTTAACAAGTATTAACGACTTTTGGTTTCTGTATGTGATTAGAAATAAGACAATGTGACATAGTAATCAATATTTAAAATGTCACGAAATGTTACCACACCATTGTTCACGGTAGTTTGCACATTTAAGGCGAATACATTATTAACTGATTTATCATATTTAATACATTGTAACACAGAGGCCGTACACTTTTTAACTAAAGGCAGCTTTTAAAAATAACACTATTGCTATTGACAAGTAATAGCTACTTTTGGTTGTGGTACGTACTTCTGTGCTGTGGAAATAAATCAATGTTTAAATGTGATGAAATGTTATCATACCTTTATACACGGCATCTTGCACACATAACCCTCTTATCGTAACATTCTATATAATTTATAATATCATATAGTTGCTTCTGTCTTATCTTAACATTGCTTCCTTTTTGAAGTATTGATAAGTTGGCATGCCAGCGCTGAACGTAACGGAATAATAATCATAACTTGAAACCACAAAACTAACACTTAAGGCGAATATGTACCAAAATATAATAACAGTGACTAATGGGTTTTCTTTACAATATGGATATTAACAACTACCTGAACAATTAACTGCATTATTATATACAATACATTGTATCACAAAGGCCGTACATTGCCTTACGGAAACCAACTTTTTACAAGAACACTACGTCACGAAATATTATCATACCTTTTTATACGGAATTTTGCACACTTAAGGCGAATATTCCAAACTGTCAAGGAGTGGCTACTGTCAAATGTAGTAAATGCTTCCGTATCAAAGTATAGAATCTTTATAATCTGGAAATAAACGACTACAGGAACAATGAAATACATTATTATATACAATATGTTGTATAACAAATGCCGTACATTGACTAACCGAAACCAACATTTAACAAGAACACTATTGCAATTGACAAAGTGATAGCTACTGTTCTTGCTGGTTGTACGTGTTTCTGTGCTGTAGAAAGAAATATTACAATATGACATAGGAAATCAATATTTCAATGTCACGAAATGTTATCACACCATTGTACACGGTAGTGTGCACATTTAAGGCGAATACAATATTAAGTGAATTATTATATATAATACATTGTAGCACAGAAGCCGTACATTTTCTAATGAAAGGCAGCTTTTAATAATAGCACTATGGCTATTGACAGGTAATAGCTACTGTTGTTTGCCCAATGTGTTATCATACCTTTATACACGGCATTTTGCACACATAACCCACTCTTGGAACATGCTATATAATTTAAATTGTCATAGACTTGCTTTTGTCTAATCTAAACATTGCTTCCTTTATACACGGCATCTCGCACACATAACCCACTCATGGAACATGCTATATAATTTAAATTGTCATAGACTTGCTTTTGTCTAATCTAAACATTGCTTCCGTTTTAAAGTAATGATAAGTTGGCAAATACCAACGCTGAAAGTAACGGAATGATAAATTTAACTTGAAACCACAAAACTAACACTTAAGGCGAAAATGTACCGAATATAATATAAGTGACTGAGGGGTTCTTTATAATCTTGAAATGAACGATGACCTGAATTGTAACACAAAGGCCATACATTAGCTAACAGAAACAAACCTTTATCAAGAACACTACGTCAAGAAATATTATAATGTGACATAGGTTAGTCACGAAATGTTACCATACTATTGTACAAAGCGAGTACACTATATACTGAATTATCATATATAATACATTGTAACACAGAAGCCGTACATTTTCTAACTAAAGGCAGGTTGCACACATAACCCACTTATGGGACCACGCTATATAATTTAAAATATCATAGAGTTGCTTCTGTCTAATCTAAACATTGCTTCCGTTTGAAAGTATAGATAATTCGGCAAGAGCCAGCGCTGAACGTAACGGACTAATAATCATAATTTGAGACCATAAAGCTAACACTTAAGGCGAATACAATATTATCTGAATTATTATATACAATGCATTGTAACACAGAAGCCGTTCATTTTCTGAAGGCAGCTTTTAATAAACAACACTAATGCTATTGACAAGTAATAGCTACCGTTGGTTGGTGTACGTACTTCTATGCTATGGAAAAAATCAATGTTTAAATGTGATGAAATGTTATCATACCTTTATACACGGTATCTTTCACTCATAACCTACTTATGCGCTGTATAATTTAAAATGTCAAAGAGTGGCATCTGTTAAATCTAAAAATTGCTTCCGTTTGAAAGTATAGATAATTTGTCAAATGCCAGCGCTGAACGTAACGGAAAAATGATTTTAACTTTAAACCAATAAACTAACCCATACAAAAAAAAGGGCTAACAAAGACAATTAATGAACACAAAAGAAACTGCGATTTGTTAGTGCGCCATTGCCTAACAAACACCATTAGTAAACACAAAATAAACTGCGATTTGTTAGTGCGCCATTGCCTTACAAACACCATAAATGAACACAAAAGAAACTGCGATTTGTTAGTACGTCATTGCCTAACAAACACTATTAAACAACACCAAAGAAACTGCAGTTTGTTAGTGTTCCATTGGCCTAAGAAAACACCAAACAAACCGCGAACAATTTCACATGCAGATGGAACGCGGTTTGATAAATGTTTTAATGAAACACTACCAAACCATGGTCAAATAATTAATGGACCACTATCTGATTACTAATGGAACGCTTTCATACCACGGTTGCACCATTTATGGTTAGCTATGAAATCATTGCCTGTTCATTAATAGTAAGCTGGTAGTTGGTCTGTGCATCAATGGCGTCTTCTAGTTGGTCTGGATAACATCTGGTCATCAATGGCGTCTACTAGTTGGTCTGGTTAAAATATGGTCATCAATGATGTCTGCAACTTTGTCTCGATCACATCTGGTCATCAATAGGGTCTGCAAGTTGGTCTTGATCACATCTGGTCATAAATGACGTATGCTAGTTGGTCTGGTCATCAATGGCGTCTTCTAGTTGGTTTGGATCACATCTGGTCATCAATGGCGTTTGCTAGTTGGTTTGGTAATGAATGGCGTGTGCGAGTTGGTCTTGATCACATCTGGTCATAAATGACGTCTGCTAGTTGGTCTGGTCATCAATGTCGTTTG
Organism: Serripes groenlandicus; assembly: GCA_031761405.1. NCBI lineage: Eukaryota > Metazoa > Mollusca > Bivalvia > Cardiida > Cardiidae > Serripes > Serripes groenlandicus. The sequence goes on from JASEVX010000002.1 coordinate 17,324,876, forward strand.
ATAGTTGGTCTGGATAACATTTGGTCATCAATGTCGTCTGCTAGGTGGTCTAGTCATCAATGGCGTCTGCTAGTTAGTCTGGATCACATCAGGTCATCAATGGCGTCTGCTAGTTAGTCTGGATAACATATGGTCATCAATGGCGTCTTCTAGTTGGTTTGGATCACATCTGCTCACATCTGCTCACATCTGCTCATAATCTGCTAGTTGGTCTGGTCATCAATGGCATCTGCTACTTGGTCTGAATCACATTTAGTCTTCACTGGCGTCTGGTAGTAAGTCTGATCCTTACTGGCGTCTGCTAGTTGGTCTGAATCACATCTGGTCATTAATGTCGTCTGGTAGTTTGTCTTGATCACATTTTGGTCATCAATGGCGTCTTGTAGTTGGTCTGGTCATTAATGTTGTCTAGTAGTTGGTCTGGTCATCAATGTCGTATGGTAGTTGGTCTGGATTACATTCGGTCATCAATGTCGTCTGCTAGTTGGATTGGTCATTAATGTTGTCTAGTAGTTGGTCTGGTCATCAATGTCGTCTTGTTGTTGGTCTAGATTATATTCGTTCATCAATGTCGTCTGCTAGTTGGATTGGTCATCAACGGCGTCTAGTTGTAGGTCTGGTCCTCACTAGCGTCTGATTGTTTGTCTGGATCACACCTGGTCATCAATGGTGTCTGCTTGCTGGTCTTGATCACATCTGGTCACCAATGGCGTCTGCTAGTTGTCTGGTAATCACTGGCGTATGGTAGTTGATCTGGTCACCAATGTCGTCTGGTAGTTGGTCTGGTCATCACTGGCGTCTGCTAGTTGGTCTGGATCACATCTAGTCATCAATGGCGTCAATAGTACTCGAGCTCTCATCAATATGAACAATATGTGCAAGTTTGAAAACTGTGAACTGTGTCGTGTTAACAAAAAAGGTTTAAAAAATGGATGGACGGACGGACAGATGCACGGATGAACGCGAGGAACATTGCCATCCCATTAACTTTGGCCTTCGGCAAGTAGACCTAAAAAGAGAAGCGTAGGAAAGTAAGATCGAAAATACTCTTTGATTCATAATTCACTTTAATTAAGAGATAATTGCAGAAACGGTAGATGCTGTTTGTCTTCTGTACAGAAATTCGTACAATTAACTTATCTAAGAAATATTCATTAAATATAAGAAGATATGTTATTATAAATGTTCGTCATTATGTTGTTTTTATAGTTAGAAACCGACTTGAGGGGAATTTTAGCGACATGAGGGGAATCGTTTATTCGCCTTTACTTAAGGCGAAGCACTTAGGGAGACAACTTTCTTAATCTGGGGTTTAGAGTGAAATTAGAAGGCCACGGAGTTATTTTATAAGGTGAAAAGGTGTGTAGTAAATTGATTCTGTAAATAAACTTAATAGTTTTTAAAATATAGTTCTTAGAAATAAGTTCGCCCTAAGTTATCAAAAATTGGCATTTCCCCTTAATGTAGGATACATACTTATATATATATATATATATATATATATATATATGTATATGTATATGTAGTTATGGCTAGAATGTATGTGTACCTATATTCATTAGATAATTATGCAACCATGCCTCAAAATTATATATCTCAGAACGAAAATGTGATAAAGAAAGGTTTGAAATAGCTTAGGTAGGCGATTTAAAGGCACATCAGAGGTTCTGAGACTTTGCATCAAGGGCGTACGAAGGGCGTACGGACATACACAAAACAGACACACGTAAAAGGATTGTTTACGTGTAGCTTAATTCGTAACCTATGCATCCATGCCGCGATATGACATATCGCAGCACGTACACATGAGAAATACAGGCTTGAAATACAATGGGTAGTCTATTTAAAGCCAACAAAGATGTTCTCAGACGTTTTATCAAATGCCTACGGTCAGCAGAAAAGTGAAAGAAACATGTAAAAGGAGCATGTATATGTATATATCGCAGCACGTACACGCGAGAAATACGTAATTAAAGTTACTTTATTCGAACAATAAGCAAAAACATGCATTGCACCCGCCACAATTACATGTTTTGCCTCGTATGGACGGAAAAATGACCATATGCTTAAATATATGCAGACAGAATCCGTAAAATCAATAATGAGGCACCTTTCGACATCCAAAACTGTCAAAGAGAGGCTAAAACAGGTACCGAATGGTTTACCTAAGTTAGAGCTTTCCGGACTCTTAAACCCATAGCCAGGGCAAGACGTATATATGCAATTGATAGGGATAGCATAGATATTGAAGGACAGCAATAAAACATTTCTTGACGGCTTTCTTTGTGTAGAAATTTGTTAATCTCTTAACAAAACATTAATATTTTGGGACCAAGATTTGAACCCTTATAACGGCTGCTGTGCAAAAACCCTTTGGGTGACCAACTTGATTTATAACTTATTTTTAATGATTCATCAAATGCTGATGGTCGCCTGCGATTTCGCTGTTTACCATGTCCTTATAGAGCTTTAATACCAGAAATAGTGTTAGGGACATGGGGGCCACAATCTTTATCATTATGCAATATGAAAAAATGACGTAATTTCATTTTATGGGCTTTAATGACCGAGCTTGAACTATGAGGGCTCGTCATTGCGAAACTTTTGATACTCATATTGCCATATTTGTAAATAATTTAAAAATTATTCCGACCGTATCAATATTGGGAACTTTGGGTAAGTAAATGTTTGTATCACGGATAGGTGGTCCAAATCGAACATTTTGAACTTTGACCCTTAAATTTGTTTCGGGGTCTGGGTTTGATTGGAGGTCAAGGTCATAAGTTCCTGACCCCTAGATGTCACCAAATTTGTTACGTTATCCGGGGAGGAGCAACTTTTGAAGGCATTCGTGTCCATAAACGTTGATACCATATACTGTATAAAAGATGTTACTCCTAATAAAGAAACATGATGAATGTGATTATATTTCATAGAGATATTTTTAGCTACCAAGTTTAAACAAATTCTATCGACAACTTTGGGTTCACCAGCGGATCGAGAATGGTGAGGGACCCTGTGCCATAGAGGCGTCATTCCCAATATAGTCCCGCTCGTTCTTTCGTTAGCGGGGCAGGCTATTAATTTGGGGGTTATGAGTTTGAACCTATGCTCGGCCATCATTCTTGTCGACGTTTGACTATAGACATTGAGACAAGCGGCATTTGTCCTTCACCTATGGAATAAAAGTCCACGGTGTGAGTAGTCAGTTGCTTTGAAAGACTGTTGAGTGAAGTGCTGGTCCTGATACCGATGTATCAGTCGTAATGGGCTGTTTAACAGTATATGTGCAAAAGTAGCCAGTTGCTTGGAAAGTATGTCGTGTGGTGTACTGGTGTGGGAAAACCAGGAAACGCATGAGTAGGTGAACTGGTCGCCGTGATATGGCTGATTCTTTTTTGAAAACGGCGTTAAACCCTTATCAATCAATCAATCAACCACTTGATCGTGTACGTGAATAATTGCTTAACCCTTTCCTATATACAACAAATCTGCAGACGAGGACTTTTAAAACAATATAGACAAAAGTATGGACAATTTCTGAATGAAAGTGTGACTGTTAAATAGCGTTGAAAACATTGTGGCAAAGGGAGAAATTGCTCATTATAAGTAATTTCTCTATTTACAACACGGTTTTCAAAGATCGTGTGCAGACGAGTCGTCAGAAAGCTAAACTTAATTGGGTTTTATTTCGTCAGTTTTTAGTCCAACATTCCGACACTCTCTGACGCCTTTGCAACATTTTTTAAAATACATAAAGTTCTATAGGCAATCTACTTGCACATTTTTCATATAGCGCCGACTTACGAAAACCAACTGTAAGGCGTTTGCGACTATACTAGATCAAGATGAGCCAGCGCATCCACGCAGTCTTATCTCTTCTAATAATCAAACACAAGACCTCGGGCTGAGGGTGTCTCGCCCTTCTCGGAAAACAGCATTTTAAATGCCAATAATATGTCTAAAATGATAAAGTCGATGAAATGTAAAACGTAAGTGAAGATCAACGCGTTGTTGTCATGAAGTCTATTAAATGTTAAAGAAGTGTCATGAAGATTGTTATAAAAATGTTAAAGATTAAGTGTCATGAAGATTGTAGTAAAAATGTGACTATGATATTGTACACAATGTTATTCATATTTTTTACCTATTGACCTAGTTTGTGACCCAGTTAATGACTTGACTGAGATTGAACGGAGACAACAGCTCTGATGAATTGTCATAAAGATTGGGAGACAAGTTTTAGTTCTAGAGTGTCAACATGGTTATTTTTAATTTTTAATTAATTACCTAGTTTCTCACCCCATGTGACCTGGTTTAGTACTGGACTGAGAATTCAAGGTAACTAAATTTCTGATGAATTGTAATAAAGATTGGAAGAACAACCAGACTTCTAGACGGTTAACAAGTTTATTCTTCTTAAATTTGAACTATTGACATAGTTTATAGTACCTGACAACTGAGATTTGATGGAGTAAAAAGTTATGATGAATTTTCATAAAGATCGGGCGTAAAATGTGGCCTCTACAGTGTTTATAAAATAACTATTAAATTTGACCCATGGACTAGTTTTATCCTCTATGACGCAGTTTCAAACTTGACTGATTTTTTTTAATGGTCTGATGATTTGTCATAACAATTGGATAAGAAATGGTCCTCAAGAGTGTTCAGAAAGTTATTCTAGAAAATGACATAGTTTATGACCCCAATGACTAAGTTTAAAACTAGACTGCAATTTGATGTATACATAAGTTTTGATCGCTGGTCATAAAGAAATGGAAGATAAGATAAATGTGGCCTCTAGAGTGTTGATAAGTTATTATAAAATTTGACCTAGTGACCTAGTATTTTTTCCCCAATAAGATGTGTTGGAAAGATAGAAGAGTGCAATGTATCCCCTGGATATTTTTCTCTTTCGCCAACACTTTTGCCAAATTGAAAAAAAGGAGCCAAAACAAAAGAAGTTGGAGCCAAAATTTGAGCCAACTTTGAACCAACATGAAACAAATAATCAACGATTAAAGGGTATAAAAAACACAGTTAAACCAAATGTTGTTTTTTTTTCCTTTTATTTCATGCAGGTCTTTTCATTAACCAATAGCACATTTATTATTTATAAGATAACATAACATATATGAAAAGCACGTATTGTTTCATTTCAGTTCCATTTAAAACATGATTATATTTACATTCAATCCAAGAACATCAGTCTCAGACCAGGATTCTTCGAGGCTTTTCACAAGCCCAAACCTGAAATGCAGTTTTAAAATCAAAATAGTCCACACTGGTGCCACCAATTGAATCCGCATCAAATGATCAAGGGCAAAAACTGACATCAAACTTCATCGTACACCTGCTCACACTCAACCGTTGAGAAAGGGGCAATAAGAAACGTTGCAGTAACCTCTGCAGAACCAGGGTAAATGTCCTTATGTTCTAAAGCTTATTATTGTCTCTAGAGGACCTCACATTATTACCACAATACTGACCTGCATGAGCAAACCTAGAAAAGTTAAACAGCTCATCCCTAAACCCTTCCATACCAACAGATACAAGATAATCAGCCACACTCTCAATGTCACTCTTTATCTCTCCTTGACACACAGTGTTATTTGTTTTGTAGTGTGTATAGTATGAGTGTCAGTGAGCAGATATCACCTACCATATCCAACCATGCACTCTAATTTTCCATCTTTTCGCGCTCTCTTTCATACATTTGGCCATCCCCACGAAAGGGTGAAGAATCATTTCTGAAGACTTAAACGTATTTTATTTCATTACAGATTTGTACATTTAGTAAAGTTATGCAGCCCACGTATATGTATGCATCGACATAGTAGAACGTGATAGTGAGTTAATTAATTAAGCAAAATCCTTTGACAATCTGTGTTATTATGAAAAATATTGTTTCCGATCCAATTGCTATGATATCACTATATACTAGTGGCTATTCTTGTAACATTGACATCATTGTGAGAAATGACACATTTAATATTCAAGCTCAAAAGGTAGGAAAACGACATTTATAAAAGAAAAGCGGATGGGTAAGCTCCATTTTGACAGAGAAAGAGGCTGAGACAACATATAGGATGGGATTATCAGTTAATTTATGCGCATATTAAAAACCATAATGTAAAACATCTGCAATTTAAATGCAAAAACAGTCAACAACCATGCTTATGAATATCTTGCTTCAAATATATATAGTATGTCAGATGATACTGAAATACGTTCTAGTTATTTTAGTATATGGTTTTCTAAGAAACAGTTTAAGTTTTATCTACTTGCCATGCAGATTCCATTGTACACGTATTATAGACTCAACTTTTGTTAAGTCTGTTATGGGGTTTTATAAGTAATTTTGTATGTTGTTTAACACATATTATGGCTTGAAAAGTGGATAGAGGGTAAATTAAGGAATATTACTGCCACAGTGTTATCTTGAAATTAGACAGTTTCAGGTAAGAAAAAATAAAATTGGTTTTCCTCTTTCCGAATTGATAATAGAAGCTTTTAACCAATTAATACCATTTTTCCTCCCTTCTGATGCCGCTGCAACATAGAATTTAATTATTTGAGCATTTTGAAAGAAAGACAAACAAAGATCTGTTGCAGTTTGGTTAAATTGGTCATGTTATTTAAAAGCAGATGTTGTTTTAAGAAATGGCTGCTGACGGATGATTCAGAATGGTTTTATTGTGTGTATGTTGTTTAACACCGCTTTTAATAATGTTACAGTTATATCACGAAGTTTCTTGGGTAAGTTGCCAGTACTACTGGTCCATTTATCCTGACACCAGCAACTATGAGCGCCAAGGAGAGCTACTACCATTTTTGGTCTTTAGTATGACCCGGCTGAGATCAAACTCGTTACCTACCGCACCTGTGACAGATGCTCTTCCACTACACCACTGATGCAGGATTGATGAAGGATTATCAATAAAGCTCAAAATGAGTATCTTATGCTCAGATAAGCTTAAGTTAATTGTAAATTACAATTAATTGAGGAAAATCCTAATACATCTGACCTGGTCATAGCTTTAATGAAGTCCTAATACTTGGTTCGTGATATCTGTCAATCACATATATGTTCTTGAAACAAGGAAATGATAAATGGAAATATCATAAACTGTTGAAATAGTACATCATATGAGGGAAGTTTATGTTTACCATTTCAAACATATCTGCAGCAGACGACTTTGAAAGATTGTGATAACAATGCGGAAAGTCGCTTTGAATATGAGTTTGGTTATTGAATGAAGTTGGAAAAATTGTGGCAAAAAGAGGAATTGTTGGTTATGGGCAATTTCTCTTTTTGTCACAATGATTCAAAAGTCATCAGCAGCAGATGTGTTGAAATGTCTAGGTAGGTAAGGGTTAATTGCAGTCTAACACTAACAATTATTCTATTTTAAGGGACGTTTTCTGCGTAAACAATTGCATTTCGTAACTTGAGAATTAAAATAGTTTTTTACATAGAAAATAATGTGAGAAATAGAGATTGTGTAGGTTTTACCCTTTTTCATATACAGATGTTTTCTGATGCCTCTGCAACAGATATCCTTTAAAGGCAGTGTAACTAAAGAAATAAATGCACTTTCCATTTATGCTACATTGTTTTCAACTCTATTCTAAAACTTTTATATACATGTATTATAGAGAGTTTCCATATTTTATTCAGATGATTTCAAAGTGGTCTGCTTCTGATTTATTAGCTCACCTGAGCTTTGCTCAAGGTGAGTTATTGTGATTGCCTTTTGTCCGTCGTCCGTCGTCCGTTGTGCGTCGTAAGTCAACTTCTTCTCCTCAGTAACCAGTGGGTCAATTGGGATGAAACTTCACAGAAAGCATCCTCTCAATGACCTCACCAGGTTTCCTCTACAATAACCGCGCGGTCCCGCGGGGTTTGATCATTTAACTATTAAGCCCGCGGAGGGAAATCCGATAACGATTCATGACTTCACGATGACTGACAGCTGTGATTACGGCAATCCCACGGTGTTCCCGCCCATCTGTATGCGGGAGTTCCCCTACAAAAACCCCGCGGTCCCGCGGAATTTCATCATTTATCAAACGGTAGTTAATACACAACATCACACTATTGGAGTAAATTGCTTTTAAATCAATAGGGATATCTTATTCAGTAAGCCAGACGCGACATGTAACATTATCCCATCTGTAATGCGATCAAAACAAGTGAACGTCAATTATAACTTTCAATTAATAGGTGTTAAACACATGTCGACAATCTGAGTTGTTTGTATTATTATGGTATGGTTAATCACATATGCTGTCGGCTTTATGAAGCATTCGTGACATATCTTCTGATGATGTTTTTCCTTACCGAGTCTAGTTCCTCCTTATGATGCAGGCGGAAGTAACCATACCTTTTAATGATTTCAATTTGATATTGCTTTATAAACAGATAGACTTTTCCGGTATCCTTTAATTTTCAAAATATAACAAAAACAAACTCGCACACAGAACAGAGCATGTCAGTGAGAGTATCCTTCTTGACTGACCCGGACACCCCCACTGACACGCAAAGCAAGTATACGCGTGCATATTGACACATATACATACCATACACACGCGCACACAGAACAGAGCATGACACACTTGTTAGTTTTGTTTGTATCATGATAACCACACGAAGAACGAAACATTTTCCCGGAGTCAGAATCATATCGTAACCATGACAATTCTGACACCCATCTTTTTTGAAACCATCAAACGCGTTTTTGTCTGGAGAGGACCAGCGTCTTTGTCAACTTTTGAATTATCGGGGAAGGGGGAGTCCTCAACCATCTGACAAGTAGTTTCGACTTTGTCAAATCTTAAATCAAACAAACGTTTCTGCGACATATTTCAGTAGTAGACAGCATTAGTAGACTTCCCCTCGTTTACGAAGGTAAAAAGTAATTTCGTACCCTTTTGTAAGTTATTTCGTATTTCGTACCCTTTTGTAAGTTATTTCGTACCCTAGTGTCAGTTATTTCGTAACCGCCTTTGTAGCCTTGGATAAATTCCTACACATCTTGTATTTGTCTAGAAAAATGTAACTCGTAACTTGTTTTAGTACATGTGTACTCTATGCCATTGATAACGGGAAAAGGGAGGTAGGCTTATAATAGAGAAATTGTTTAAAAATGAAAACTTACCTTGAACATTCGTTCCGTCTAAATGTTTAATATGTGGCCCAGATATAACATAATGTTTATATATTTAAAAATTAAAACTTCATTTTGTATACTCATTTCATGTTATAAACGGTTATCGGTGGAATATGAACTATATGATTGTGGCAATCTTTTTTTATTGCATTTCATGTTTGAAGTGTAATACTCAACGATAATTGAGAACGCATGCTCCAATTGGTGTGTTCCCGGAACGCCTACTCGACTTAAAGTGTATTAAGGGGCCTTGTAAAGGGTAAAGTATACATTTATTTTTTAGATGACTTTTGAACTCTTCATTATAAAGTTTAGATATTGATTAAAAAAAGTATTATGTATCTTTATTACAATCTTAGAGAGTAAATTTTGTAAATAAAATTATCAGTTTGATAGCTAATAATTAAGTAATAATTAACTTAAATTTAATCTGTTATTAATTTGTAATTAATTTGTTATAGGCATGTAATACAAACAAATTAGTAATCAAACACACATCTTACAGTTTGATAGCTATTAATTAATTAAATTCAAACTGTCATAATATTTGTCTTTCTTTAAGTTAAAGCATACTGTTCTAAAAATGTCTTCCATCATACTCAATGTATTTGGCGGAGAGCACAGGCGACAGGTCTTCAGATTCCATATAAAGACAATGAAGATGTAAAGTTATTAGTAAGACGGGCGGCAATTCTTCCTTTGGTTCCTCTAGATGCTATTGAAGATGTCTGGTTGCCGGCCCTAGAAGACAGAGACGATGCCAATATAACCCAACGGACGGGAAAATTCACCGATTATGTTACAGAACAGTGGGTAGAGGGAGATAGAACTATGTGGAATCATTTTGGAACTGAGGGACCCCGAACCACCAATAATGTTGACGGATGGCACAGAAAACTAAAAAAAAATGACCCAACATGCCCTCCCGAATATATTCACGGCCATACAGATGTTTAAAGACGTTCAGAACTCCAACGACATCAACATAATTCAGAGAGCTGCAGGTGGAACTACTAGACCACGAACCAAACGGTACATGAACATTGATCGTCGCCTGATAGTTCTCAAAGAGAGATACCAAACTGGAGTTATTGATTTAATGACATATGTGGACTCCAAACTCAAAAAAGTTGGGACCTTAGCTATGTGAAAATAGCATCTATCTCATGTATATCAAGTGCTATTGTATATATGTATATTTATTCTGTGCTATGCCTAAACAAACATGTCTACAAATACTCATTTTCTATATTATGTTGATTAATATGATAAACAATTGTATTATTTGTTGTAGTTGCTTATGAAGTTATAATATATTTAAACCGCTTTCAAGTGCAGATGAGAATCAAACTCATGCCTACAAAATAAACAGCCTAACCTGTTGCCTTTTTTAGATATTGTACCACTTAAACTTTGTGTGGGGAAATAAGCCTTTGCTTTTGAACATGCATTAAATCGAGTAGTTGTTCCGGGAACACACCCTCCAATTAATCAATAAAAGTTGGTATTTATTTCTAACAGTTTGCAAACAACCTGAAAGGGTTAAACAGGATGAACCATAGATATGATATCATTAATTGATACATAATTAAGTCAATGGCAAAACGTAGATAAAATTGAACTAGAAGAGTGAGTTTAATTAAAAGTGTTACATTTTCCCCTATGATTATATACTTTCATCCTCAGAAAAGCAGTTTCAAATTTCCTTTGTGTGGACATGGCAGGAATACCAAAATAGGAGTATCGTCTGGCAGGGTGTCTTTCACTGTGGGCATAACCTTCAAGTCTAGAAATAGTACTGCAAATGCCATTTTGATTAAATGAGATTGTGTTTAAAATAATGCCATATGAGCAAGCGAATATTTCATCAGACATGATATACATAAAATCTCGCTGAGAAACATGTTATGACTGGTTAGCTTACTTCAGGGCCATGAAGGTAAGAATGACTGGTTAGCTTACTTCTGGGCCATGAAGGTAAGAATGACTGGTTAGCTTACTTCTGGGCCATGAAGGTAAGAATGACTGGTTAGCTTACTTCTGGGCCATGAAGGTAAGAATGACTGGTTATCTTACTTCGGGGCCATGAAGGTAAGAATGACTGGTTAGCTTACTTCAGGGCCATGAAAGTAAGAATGAGTTGTTAGCTTACTTCAGAGCCATGAAAGTAAGAATGACTGGTTAGCTTACTTGAGGGCCATGAAGGTAAGAATGACTGGTTAGCTTACTTCAGAGCCATGAAGGTAAGAATGACTGGTTAGCTTACTTCAGGGCCACGAAAGTAAGAATGACTGGTTAGCTTACTTCAGGGCCATGAAGGTAAGAATGACTGGTTAGCTTACTTCAGGGCCATGAAGGTAAGAATGACTGGTTATCTTACTTCGGGGCCATGAAGGTAAGAATGACTGGTTATCTTACTTCGGGGCCATGAATGTAATAATGACTGGTTAGCTTACTTAAGGGCCATGAAGGTAGGAATGACTGGTTAGCTTACTTCGGGGCCATGAAGGTAAGAATGACTGGTTATCTTACTTCAGGGTCATGAAGGTAAGAACGACTGGTTAGCTTACTCCATGGCAATAAAAGTAAGAATGACTGGTTAGCTTACTTCAGGGCCATGAAGGTAAGAATGACTGGTTAGCTTACTTCAGAGCCATGAAGGTAAGAATGACTGGTTAGCTTACTTCAGGGCCACGAAAGTAAGAATGACTGGTTAGCTTACTTCAGGGCCATGAAGGTAAGAATGACTGGTTAGCTTACTTCAGGGCCATGAAGGTAAGAATGACTGGTTATCTTACTTCGGGGCCATGAAGGTAAGAATGACTGGTTATCTTACTTCGGGGCCATGAATGTAATAATGACTGGTTAGCTTACTTAAGGGCCATGAAGGTAGGAATGACTGGTTAGCTTACTTCGGGGCCATGAAGGTAAGAATGACTGGTTATCTTACTTCGGGGCCATGAAGGTAATAATGACTGGTTAGCTTACTTAAGGGCCATGAAAGTAAGACAGGCTGGTTACTTTACTTCAGGGCCATGAAGGTAAGAATGACTGGTTAGCTTATTTCAGGGCCATGAAGGTATGCATGACTAGTTAGTTGACCTTAGGGCCATGAAGGTAATAAAGACTGGTTACCTTACTTCAGGGCCACGAAAGTAAGCATGACTGGTTAGCTTACTTCAAGGCCATGCAGGTAAGAATGACTTGTTACCTTACTTCAGGGCCATGAATGTAAGAATGATTGGTTACCTAACTTCAGGGCCATGAAGGTAAGCATGACTGGTTACCTTACTTCAGGGCCATGAGGGTAAGAATGACTGGTTACATTACTTCAGGGCCATAAAGGTCAGAATGACTGGTTAGTTTACTTCAGGGCCATGAAGGTAAGTATGACTGGTTACCTTACTTCATGGCCATGAAGGTCAGAATGACTGGTTAGCTTACTTCAGGGCCTTGAAGTTAAGAATGACTGGTTACCTAACTTCAGGGCCATGAAGGTAAGAATGACTGGTTACCTTACTTCAGGGCCATGAAGGTAAGAATGACTGGTTAGCTTACTTCAGGGCAATGACGGTAAGCATGACTGGTTACCTTACTTTAGGGCCATGACGGTAATACTGACTGGTAAGCTTACTTAAGGGCCATGAAAGTAAGAAAGACTGGTTAGCTTACTTCAGGACCATGAAGGTAAGAATGACTGGTTAGCTTACGTCAGGGCCATGAAGGTAAGAATGACTGGTTAGCTTACGTCAGGGCCATGAAGGTAAGAATGACTGGTTAGTTGACCTAAGGACCATGAAGGTAAGAATGACTGGTTACCTTACATCAGGGCCATGAAGGTAAGCATGACTGGTTAGCTTACTTCAGGGCCATGAAGGTAAGAATGACTTTTTACCTTACTTCAGGGCCATGAAGGTAAGAATGATTGGTTACCTATCTTCAGTGCCACGAAGGTAAGAATGACTGTTACCTTACTTTAGGGCCATGAAGGTAAGAATGACTAGTTACCTTACTTAAGGGCAATGAAGGTTAGCATGACTGGTTAGCTTACTTCAGGGCCATGAAGGTAAGAATGACTGGTAGCGCAGTCTGTGTCGACGCAGGCTGTCAGTTTCGAACCCTATCTTGGCCAACATTCTTTTTCGACGTTTGTCAAAAGTCACTGTGACGAGCGTCATTCGTCTACTACGAATGGGCTAACAGTCTTTGTGGTAAAGCAGCCAGTTACTTGAAAAGACCGTTATGTTGAGTACTGGTATGAGATAGCCAGGAAACGCATGATTAGGTGAACCGCCCGCGGTGATATGACTGAACATTTGTTAAAAACGGCGTTTAATCTCAATCCGTTTGAATGACACATGGACTAATTCACCCGTTGGTCAACACTTCTAGCACTCCCTCTAAAACACACATCTACACACCAAGATGTCACTATGGATTAATATTTAATAGGTGACATCAATTATTTGGTTTAGTCGCCCTTAGAGGCCGGCAATTCTTCGCGCATATCTGTCTGGAACAGTCAAAAACTCAGACGCTCAGTCGCCGGACATCTTTGAAGAGAAAATCAAATTATCGACATATTCAACAATATTTCCAGTTATTTAACACACCGGGTATGGATGCCTAGATAAGTCATATACCGTACCATGGTGTTGTGTTATATTGATCAACTGATCCCGTCCATGTGACAATGTACACTGTACACGTTGGCATTTTAAACAGTGTTGGTTCAGATCAGCCTGCAAATTTACGCAGTCTTACCATAATTTACACAAGCTGAGAAGTTCATAACACTTTTATGGAAGTTATATCACAGTTTAGCGTTAATCAGAGTACAAATGTACACACTGACCTGTATCTATATTGTTCATGAAACTTAATGAATACATATTCGTACGGGCAGGACGATAGGTTATTGCATCAATACGGGAACATATTGTGTTGGACGAGTTCCTTCGGCTGAATTGCCCGAGTTTGCGAGATTCCCATAATCATGCAATAACCTTTTTATTGTATAATTTGATATTGGCTATTTAAAATGTGTCGTTTTGTTTATTTTAAACACGTCACCATTTAGAAAATTAACACTCGTTTTGGATTGTTTAGATAAATAAACATTAACGATAGATTGCGCAATTATATTCTCCTTTCCGAGGGTTGCTAGGGTCAAGGAAAATATAATTTACGAACCGCCATAAATAGACCAGATTGTTTTTTTGTATGTCTATCGATTTTTTCTCTAAGTCTCATCTATAAAAGATGTACCAAACAATGTATTACGAACAGTATAAGCAAAGTTGTTTCCTATGATTCAAGTCCCGTTTGCATTGATACACAGCCTAAACCAACACAGATGTTTTTTATTTGATTTTTATTTGTAAATATGCCTAATTAGTTGTTTTTACCATTTTGATGGCTTCGCTTGCCTACGATGCATAAAGACCTGACAGTAACAAAGTAGTAGTAGAAGTTAGCTGATCTCTAAATAGTCAAAGGTTGGATGAGAGCGATTTGTAACGTTCATGTATGGAACTATTTCCGTCCTGAGCAGCCCGTGAAAGAGATCTGAGTGCAATATCAATGCGTGCAATATTAACCCGTGCAATATCAACTGATATTGAATCCAAAATTGGAACAAAATGGAAAATAAAAGGAACAATATCAAAGTATACAATAACAATTGGTATTACTACTTCAATTTGTGTATTGCATATTGAATTTCAAGGTTTTTTTTTTAAAAACCGCGTCACCTACGTAGAATTTGTCAACTTTGTTTCGAAATATGATCCTGTCTTCTTTTCAGAAACTTGGCAAAACAAAATAGTGTCCGTAAATTACCTGGGCATACTCTATAAATTGACCTTGTAAATTACTACAACATGAAAGGGCGTGGATTCTTGTTTACATCTTAATCAAAGAATGGTCTTGTTTTAAAAGTAATGAATTCAGAGGGTAAATTATGAATAAAATTATGCAAACGCTTCTTCAATATTAATAACGATGTTTGTATGAGCCGTCCCGCGAGAAAACCAACAGTGTGGACTCTACGTACAGTATCGACCTGGCTCAGCCTAAGCATGCCGCACAGGCCAACCCGGCCAGACACTTTTCTCCTACTGTGGATTTTCTGTTTCAGGAATCATTACTGTATCAATCTATCCCCCTGATACGGAATGTGTCGGCCCGGATTAGCCTTTGGTCGATATATTACGCAGAGGCCATTATGTTGGTTTTCTTGCGGGACGGCTCAAGTATGTACCACCTCATACCATAACTTGAATTCGCTATTGCGAGCATAATCTCGATCAAAACATTTAAACATAGGGGTATCAAATAAAATCGATGATGGTTGCATTATCAATACATTATCTTCGTTATAAATTAAAGACTATGTGTACGCCGATGTTTTAAATGGGTTTATCGAAATGTGCTCGTGCTCCTCTTTCCACTGTGTTATGATTATGTTGACATTTTACACCTTATTGAGCTCTAATGTTACTTTTCATGTTTTAATAAAAAAAAAAAAAAAGCCAATTTTATCTATATTGTGAAAATCATAAACCGTGACACACGTAAATATTTAATAATTGATAGTTAACCTGTCGGACCTGCCAACATATTATGGAATTTTCCACAGGGGCTTGGCACGCTTTAAACATATAAATAAAACTGTATACTCTATTATTATTTCTATATATAATAGTTTTTCTTGTTTTATTATTAGCGTGCTAGGCCCCTATGGAATTTCCGATAATGTTTACATTATCGAATTCGAATAATAGTTCACCGATTTGACTTGGCACTCAAAAAGTAATCGTGACTTTTTGTTTTATATTTAGAGTTTTCTTTGCCTAAATATTCTTATCTTATCTACATGTATCTATGTTTACACTGTTTTTTCCCACTTTGATAAACCGCTAATTTTCACACATACCAATAGTTTTTCTTGTTTTGTTATTAGCGTGCTAGGCCCCTATGGAATTTCCGATAATGTTTACATTACCGAATTCGAATAATAGTACACTGATTTGACTTGGCACTCAAAACAAATCGTGACCTTCTGTTTTGAATACAGATTTTGTTTTGCCTAAATATTCTTATCTAATCTTATCTTATGTACATGTAGCTTTGTTTACACTGGTTTGTTCTCACTTTCCCAACCGCTAATTTTCACACATAACAATTATCTCTTCGCACCTTAAACTAACCTGTTTTTACTATACTGTTCAAAAAGTAAATGAACTACACACATAAACATGTACTTGCAGTGTATTATTTCAATGTTATTTATTTCAGAAATCTTGTTCCATCAGTTGAAAATACATACTTATTCTAGAATATAACTATTTTTTTGTTTTTTTTGTTTCCTGTGCATATGCATATCTATAATGAGAAAAAAAAGTGTTCATTTAATTGTGTATACATAAAATACAAATTGTCTGTATGCACGTTTAACAATAACAATTCAAATAAAGGTTCATAATAATAAATGGTAGACATATTTTAATTTTGAAATATGAACTATCAAGATACAAACAATTAACAATATGTATATATTATTTATTCATGATTATAATAATAATACAAGGTAATTGAATACTTTTATTTAATTACAATTATCAGCTGATTGCAAACTATTCTGAGAACAACAATAATAAGACCGGATTAATGAAATTAACAATTTACTTATAACTAACTGTTAAAAACTAAGAAAAACAGGTTACTAACTGTAAGTCATTCTATAACATAGTATAAAAGGAAGGTCGGTTTCCTCTGTATTCATAGCCCTCCAAAATGGCAAATGCGCTAGTTAATATACGGTTCATAGAAAATAGCAGAGGAAGTCAGACTCTGGTTCTAAATGGCTACATGTACAGCATGAAAACCATAACACGTGAGAGTCGCTACTAGAACTGTGTCAACAAATCATGCTATGCGAAAATTACCACTAAGAATGATCTTCCTACCAATATCGCCGGTGAACACAATCACCCAAGATATGACAGCAGCATTGTTGATGCGGACATCATGAGTAGTGTCCGAAATCAGGTCAGAGAGACAACACAGCCGGTGCCCTCAATCTTCAACGATATGCTGGCAGAAACAAGATCGATCGAATGGGACAACTCCACCCAAAAGTTGTGGCTAATCTGCCCACATTCTACGAAGCCAAATCCAGTTCATAAAGACAGCGGTCTAAGACTAGACCAGTCCTGCAAAAGACAAGGGCGGATGTCAACTTGGAAGGGAATCGGACAGAGTCGCTAGCAGGGAAGTCATTCATAATCACCAATGACGGGGTTGTGGGGCTAATGCTCATGTTAGCCACCGCTGACAACCTGACCAAGCTGTCTACAGCCGAGACCTGGTATATGGACGGTACATTCTACGCTTCACCGTCAAATTTCTACCAGCTAAACACCGTCCATGCCAAGATCGACGGATATATGTGTCCCCTAGTGTATGGGCTACTTCCAAATAAACAGCAGACAATGTACACCAGATTCCCTACACTCATCCAGAATTTCGCCCGTGAACATAACATTCCTCTGTCCCTAGAAACGATAATGATGGAATTCGAAACAGCAGAAACGCGTGCTTTCAGTAGTGTGTTTATTGGTGTTCAAGTACATGGATATTTCTTTCACTTCACATAGTGTATGTGGAGTAAAGTACATTATTGTGGTCTTGTAGCTGACTTCAAGGACAATAAAGAAGTGAAGAAACTTGTGATTCGTGCTTCGGCACTGCCACTTGTCCGCCTAGTCTCTGTCGAAGATGTGTGGTTCCAGACTTTGCAAGAATGTGACAATGACTCTGTGTCGATGTCTAAGTTTAAGGACTATGTGAACGAGCAGTGGGTAGAGGGAGTCTGCCGCTCCTGGAATAATAACGACAATGATGGTCCACGGATTACCACACATGTTGAGGGTTGGCACCATACAATAAACAACCAACTACGACACTGCCATCCTAATATTTACACTCTGATATACTTGGTCCAGAAAGAGCAGGATGCTAACGAGGCGAAGCTGTTCCAGCACGCCAACGGTGGAAAGCAGCGACCAAGGAAGCGGGTATACCGTGAGCTTGAGCAAATGCTCATCAGACTGAAGCACCAACAGCGAACTGGCGAAATGGACATCATGACGTATGCTGATGCTGCTTCTGACTTAGTTAAATTAAAGTGAATATGTACAATATGAGTTGATATATGTTTTAAATCCGTATACACATAAATATTTTAAGATGTGCTATTTATATTTATTTAGTGCTATGCTTGTTCATCAGTTATTCCCAATTCTTTGTTCCATGATTTAATTCATAGTAGGCCTAAAGTACATTATTGCAAATAAAAATCAGCTCTATATTTGTGTTTGTCTTATATTTATGATCAACTTTACCACATTTAGAAACACAACTTTTCAGTACAGTATAGCAATTTTCGCCAATTATCACCTATCAACTATATTATAACACAAAACAATACACCACCCCCCCCCCCCCCCCCCCCCCAGCCCCTACCTCAATATCTGTAGGAATAAAAGGAAAGATGGTACACACCGTTTACACTAAATAGAACATATTGATAGTGGCTTGTTTGAGAAGGGATTTGTTTCTTCTGAAATTGCTGTAATATCCAGTAGGGATACATGTACATTGTATGACAGGAATATAAAATATATTCTTTATTTCTTTTTCTACTGTTTAGATTTTTCCTGATTCAACACCTTTTGACTTATTTACTTTTAATCAGATACAGACACATTAAGAAACAGACATTTCCAGAAAAAATGATTCTCCCTTTCCTAATGCCCGTCTTTAGAAGGAGGGCGGTGTCTGTTCCTGTCCGACTTCCCCAACTCTTTTGTCGAACGGTTTATATCCGATCTTCACCAAACTCGTTGATCATGTTTGTGGGCACATTGTCTGGGCCAAATTTCGTAACCAGCCAAATGGTACCTCGCACTTCTTGATTATGGTCCTTGAAATATCTAAAGTTGTTAAAATAAGCCTTGTCTTCTCTCTATGTCGAACAGTTTTCATCCGATCTTCATCAAATTTGAGGAACGTGTTTATGAACGAAATGGCAGGGTCCAATACCTGAACCAGTCACACCTCATACATTTTGTTGGTCAAATCGATATTGTCTGAACTCTAAGTCGAAGAGATGAAACTATTTGTGGTCGTTATGCCTGAGCCATAGACCTACCAACTCACCCAAGACACTTTTTGAGTATGGCCCTTGATGAACCCGAAATTATCCATTTAAACATTGTCCGCTTTCTAGGTCTAATAGTTTTCATCCGATATTCACCAAACTTGATAAACATGTTTGTGGACATAATGCCTGGCCGACTACGTTAAGCGGCCAAATCACCGAAGGCAGTTTGGATTTTAGCCATTGAACTATATAATTTGTGTCCAAATAAGTATTGTCCGTTTTTAAACTTCATCAACTCTTATCCATTATTCGTCAAACTTGCTATGCATGTTAACGGGCGTTACAAATCCCATAGTTATGACCCCCTGGTGCGTCTTTCGTGATATTTTTATATTTTACATAATTAGAAATTTGTAATTTTCCTCTATTGATTTAGTTGGACTCAACATTATGATGTTGATATGTTAAAATTGTGAAGCCCCTTTTTTTTCCTCCGCAACGGGGCAATGTTTGTTTTAGTCAAAGTCGATATAGGACTATCATTGTCCTCTTGTTATTTGTTACCAATGCAATGCATATTCAACTATTTTCCGAGATACTTTTGCCAAAGAGGGCTGTTTGCATTGTATATTGGTTCAAGATGATTAATTTACTACAGTAAAATAACACTTATTAGTAACATAATATAACATCATGCTTTAATTGTGATGTGCTTTAAACATCATTTTTGTTGAATTTCTTTCAGTTTTCATGGTATTTCAGTAACAGAAGAATATGCATTTGCTATGTTCAGCACGAAAAAAGAAAAAGAAAGTGAAAGATGATAAGTCCACAAATCCCGAACAGACTGCAGATAAAAGGGAAGGAACGTTGAGTCAAACAGGGGCTTACAAAAATGAACAAATTAGCACGGGTTCTAGTGTCACTAGAAAAGCTGAAATTAAGGAACCAACTAATTCCAAAAGGGTAAAAATTAACCTCATTTCTTGGTTCAAACAACAACTGACCTCTCCGCATCAATCAGACTTCTGAAATTATTATAGAAAAGGGAGAAACTATTATAACAAAATGAGCAAACTTTTCTTATCGCTTAAACTTTTCAGTTATATAGAAGATATTATCTGGATCTGGATAAACCATGGAGTAATATGTTAACATAGGCTTACAGGGAAGACTTGGTACAACTACTTGTAGACATCATATGTTCCAAAGATTTTATGAACATATCAAATCCAAAACAACTGGAGAGTATTGTACAATTACTAGAAAAGGGGCGGATTTATAGTTATGTCGTTGTCCGTCATGTTGTCTGTACGTTCCGAGAAAAGTGCCGTGTGTCTTTGTATGAGCAAGTGTCACTAAACATTATAAGTCTGCCCAGCTGCTTGCAAATGTTTACAACACCTGGGGTTTTGTATGTTTTTTTCGTGCAACACCATCAGACCTATTTAACTTTTTTACAAACGTTTCTCGAAAGCTTTTCAGACTAATTGGGAACAGTGTAAAACTCAGATAAGAATGGTCTGGGTGATATGTTTTACATTGATCGTGGTTGTTTCGCAAAGCGCCGCTAAATAATTTGTTACTAGATGTCACTAGATTTTTTTATTGCAGTCGATTGATTTATTGATTGTTTGTGTTTTATGCAGCTTTCAACATTGTTTCAGTTATATTACTGCGTTTTCTGCGTAAGTTACCAGTACTACTGGTCCGTTATCCTGACACCAGCCAGTCGGTCGTTGTGTACCGCCTCGCTCAGTGCGCTTGGGAATAAACAACACCAATTAGCTTTTTAATCTTTCTATATAGACAATAATCCCGAATTCCTCATCCTGTAATTACATTATTAGAAAAGGAGCATTACAATAAAATAACATCTGTTAATTTTTACAATGAATACCTTAACATAAACAACATATATCATGGTTTGACATTGTAACAAGGATATATAAACTTCATTCATCTAGATTTTAAAATGTATCAATCCTCTACTTCTTTTCATTTCAACAATAATTATGTGGTGTTAGCAATTAAAAAATGAATCAACTGTTCGCCTTACTGTAAATATCTCAGAAGATGTTGTCTGACCAA